>CM059568.1:64251517-64296083 GCA_030386875.1 Morinoia aosen | reverse complement strand
TTTTGTTGAAGCAGAATGTTTTTGTTATGTTTACTACCAGTTTTTTCGTTTCACTGCTGCCTGTTTTTCAGCACCTTCTACTTTCTTCTTCAACTTGCATCTTGTTTCATGAACTTCTTTCTCAACTTTCTGTTCTTATCCCCTTTCTGCATAGATTTCGCGTTCCCTTATCTCCATACTAAATCGTACTTTACTCCTTCCTCAGTTCGAAACGCTCTATTTTTTAGCGGTTAGGGAGGCTTAAACTAACATATAATCTAATATAACCTAGCAGGCATGTTTGTGTCATCTAAAGATTACTTAGGAAATGTTTTCATGACAAATCTCAATCATAAATACTGATGTACATACATGTTTGTCATATCTAAAGTTCACGTAAGAAATGTTTTGCAGTACGAGTTTCCCTTTTGAGGAGATGGACAGCGCATATATGATTTATTACAACAGTGAAAGGGGTTGTGAACCGGACATTTCAAAGCTTAAATCCAAGCAAGTCAATGACAAAAAAAATAATATGTAATGTTGAGTGTATTTAGCAAGCTAGGAGAACGAAAGTTTTATTCCGTTTGACGGCCCGATCCCGGGTGAAAACTTCATGAATTGATATGAGTAGATTCCTATTATAACATACAATGCTTGCTTGCCGCATGGTGAAAATCATACATGGCGAAGGTCAGGATGCTATACTTATGAATAATCTCATGTGGCCGTGTGTGTGTGTGTTGGAAATGGGAACTTGTGTGTTGTCTGATATTCTTGTACTTGCATCCTATCTTAGACACACTATCTTAGACTATCTATCTATCAAACTACATCGCTTCAGGCGGGTATTTTTTCCATGCGAGAATGAATAGTTTGATAAAAAGATACCTGAGTAAATTAGTGCGCTTCACTCATGCCATAGTATTATGCACGAGACTATATCTGGGCCAATGTCTTATTTGAAATCACATTTTAATCCGTGCTCTCAATCGTAATACATGTTCATTTATGATGTATTATTATGACGCATATACTATGTAATTGAAATTATTTTGACATGAATATGTTATGAGAATTTATGAGCTATAATTTCTCTTTTTATGAATAACTTTTGAGTTATACTACTTTCATCGTATGCAAGACGGATAGTCACGGGCTCGAATGTTTTTAGTTACGTGAGTAAATCTTTTCTGGACGAAACTTTACCGAGATCGCAAATTTTTAATATATTGGAGTATTTGAGTATTGAAAATATAACCATTAATATAGCTTGTTGCAGACACTATAAGATGAGATAAAGAATGATACTGAATATAGCATTGTTAAAACGAGTGAAACACGTATTAAAGAATGTACAAAACATTCGGCGTAGATATCTCAGTTTGTGTATATTCTGATCTGCAAATATTTCCTTCCATAATTTTAAACTCTTCTATTAAAAAATACTTTGAGCATCGATTTATGTTACTGAAGTCCTAAGCAAACCATGCATTGTCTGGTAGAAGTATGGTGCCAGTATGAGCAGTGGCTTTTGTTCCTATTCTGGTACTGCGTAAGAAACAATACACATGATGATACACATATCCATTCTTTAAGTATAGAATTTTCTTATACATGCTCAAAAAAACTGCTAAGTATTTCATTGAGGTCAACCGAGTTATTTGGTAGTTTTTAAAAGACTGGTTTGAAACATTTTTAAGTTAAAGAACTCTAATTATTTTTTTAGCTTCAGAATGTATAATACTTTGGTTATTTAATGTCATAGGATTTTATAACTTTTGAGTTTTCAAGTAACATTGTGTGGAGTATTTAATTCAAGTGGATAATTTGAATTACTGAATCTCGCCTGACTAGGTATTTACATCAATGAGTTTTAAATCATGATGAAAATTTCCTGCTAATATAAGCGACGAATTCGAAAATATGGTTCGAAAAACAACTCTCATAAACTTTATCGAATGGCTTCTATATAATATTTTGAAGGATCAGAGTATGTTCAAAAAGTATTTTTCTCAGACTGAAACGGAAAAAATCTTCAACATTATCTGGCAAAAATGCACGTGGTAGAACAACCGTACCTTCTTTTGAAGGTCTCATTATCTGTCGTTCGCTTTTGGAGACTGCGGTCGATGTCGCATGGGTGTTAATGTCCCCCATTAATTAGAGCTGTCATGGCATGACCATTGCAAGTTGTGACTGTGTTGCTCCACTGGACGATCACACGTGCACCCCACACGGACGTCCGGAGACACTGACGACCCCGACCTTCGTGAGGGCCAAAGAAATGTCCGCGCGTCAGTTATAAAGCGAACCTCCGCCTCGTTCTGCTCTAGTGTCGACTTTCACGTGGGAGGGACAGTATCTCTTGCTCAATGTACTTCGCTTCTCTGACCATCATTTGAATCACCAGCCTTTGCAATCCTAACATTGAGTTAGGCAAAATTTTATTTAATGTTGTTGATGCTGAGAATGGAGATATAAAGTGTTTCATTTTCATCTATTCTCGTGTAATTTTTGTGGTCGATTCGAAAACTAGTTATTTGGTTCGCTTCACGTTTTTCTCGTTTATCAATTCCTAATATTTTTTCACTGAAATTGTGAAAATTTGTGATTTTGCACGATAGGACCATGCTTGGTTATAGTAGTCGAGATCCCGTGAGAAGAAACGCAGCTCCGTCTGCCATTTTATCCGCCATTTTGCCAGCCATTTTACCAGCCATTCCTCCTCGAGCTGTTGATGCTATTCCCACCATCACTAGATCGATTCAGTCCAGAACCAGAAGATCCGCCATTTTGCCGGCCATGTTGTATGTTGTTCTGGCCGCCATTTTGTTCCCGAGCCTGACAACCCCCGTACAAAGCTCCGCCATCACTCGAGCTGAGGATGCTGTGTCTTACAAAGGGTACAAACTGTACCGAGCAGACGTTTTTCCAGGTCCGTATCCGAATAATTTTCTCGAGAAATGTAATTTAAGGATTTTTTTCATCATATCTCTAGCAAGTTCTATTTACATGTTCTTAGAATAAAACGTAAAAAAATGAACACCTACATATTAGAAGATCTAAAAAGACTTTTGCGTCGATTATGTTTTTTTTTTATGTCGCATGAGTGAATAAATTGACAGAAACGGAGCATGCCAAAAAGAAATTCTCGTCTGCTGTTTTTTTTCTCACCATTGATCAAGTTTGTCGTGAAAATTAAAATTTTGACTGCCCTATATTTCCATGAACCTGAAACCACGTTTTTGTAAACGAGCTTTGGGCGAGCTACCTCGCATGTACCGTTATAGGAATGAAAAGAATAAAACAACAGTTTCTTTGTGCCGATTGAAATGTTCGCTGATGAATGGTGAATGTTTTATTGATTTCAGTATTCGTTGATGAACAGTAAATATTTTATTGACCTCAATATTCGCTGATGAACAGTAAACATTTTATTCTCGTTGCCCATTGTGCCACTTCATCTCGAAAGACACGTACGCTTGGCAGTTGTTCTGGAAAATTCGAATTAGTTTCCCTATTTTTATAACGCTCCGGAAATAAATGAGTGCTCAAATGACTGCAGAAGCTTATGTATTTTGCGTAAATAGTACCCGTGAGATAACCTCATGAATAGATATGAGCGAATTCTTATTATAAGATACAATATATTTTTGCCATATTTTGAAAACCAAACATTTCTAGGGTCCAGATCCATTACTTATGAATAATCCCACATTTAGTTTTGTGGAATTTTATCAAACTTGGTGAAAGTCAGGATACAAGACTAATGAAAAATCCCTACTGACGTAGCCAATTTCGAGAGATTTCATCAAATATGGCGAAAGCCAGGATAGAATACTACATTCAGTTTCAGGAAGTCAGATAGAATAATCCCGTACTCAGTTTCGAGGGATTTTAGACTGTATGAGCATGAGACTTTGTGCCGCAGGTCAGCTGCCGATCGTGGACTCCCTGGACGGGAAGGAAGGCATTGAGGTGTGGAACTGGCTCTACCGACCCGCCAACAGCTCCTACCAACTCGACGTGCTCTCCGCGCCTTACAAGCAGCAGCAGGTAGCTACTTATCGGGACGCGTATTGGCTCGTGATTTGTATTTTAATGGCTCCCACTATAGTACTGGCCTGCATTGAGCGCCATATTGGCTCGTAATTTGCACATTTTATATCTTACTGACTCTTTCCATACAGGCCTGTATTGCATTGAGCGTTATATTGATTCGTAATTTGCATCTTGTTGGCTTGGCAAATTCTCTTGTTGGCACCATATTGGCTCGTTATTTTGATCGTCGTATTGGATCGTGGTTTGTATCTTATTGGCACGCACTATAATAGCCTGCTTTAAACGTCTTATTGGTTTGTGCTTCGTAGTATGCTGGAATGCATTCAGCACAATATTAACTTATATTGAGTATCTTATTGACTTTTACTTTGCACTGCACTTGTCGACATTGAACTTTGTATTGGCTTGTATTGTGCTCATTATTATAAAACTCATATGACCAATTTAAAAATCAAATTTTCAGCGTTAATTTTGATATGTGCTAAAATTTTCCTGAGATATTTCTTACGAAAAGCAGCTGTTGAAATTTTACGAAAAATTTCTCCAGGAAAAATCTTTGTTAAGAAAAGTTACGATATTGTCCAGCGCTCCAAGAAAGATGATTGAACATGAATTAAGTTAGAACAATTTTATCGAGCGCACGCTTACAGGGTGCACGATACTATTCTATCATACGTAATAAATGACACTCTAAAAAACATCAATGACATTGAAATTCCAAGCTGAAAGCTACATTTTACCTTCATATATTTTTTGTCTTGACACGTGGAAAATTCTGTATTACTCATGAGTCTCATTAATGTGAGCATATTATAGAATTTATTTAGCTTTTCACGAAGCATGGAGATTCGGCGTACTGGTTAGATGGTGCTAAGCGTTATCTCATTTGAAAGAAAATTTCGTTCCATAAATCTCTCGCGTGGTAAGTATATGCAGTTAATTAACTACGACTGCATAGCATTAACAAATTTCAATCATTTGCAGCTTGAACTCTACTTATCACGTCACATGCCTTGATAATAGAGAGTTCGTGAAATAACTCAATAAAATGAAATCTCAATTATTTAAAATTTCTTGTCTGAGCACTCGTTGGGATTTATAAGGCAGCCGTAGAAAGTCACCTCAACATTCATCACACTTATTCCTGTACACTCATGAATATTCAGGAGTAACTTATAAAAATTAACTGCAGGTGAAGGAGGTTTTCGACGACGTTCAGTTGCGATACAACGTCGTCATCAACGACTTGCAAGAAGAAATCGAAACTGAGAACGTCAATGAGGGATTTCTGCTAGACAACAGATTCGGCCATCCCATGACTTGGCAGGAGTACCACAGCTTTGAAGGTAAATATTTTTATTCATTTTCTACTTCATCAGTATTTAGTCTTTTCCACTCCGTAAATATTTATCGTCTTTTCTACTCCATAAATATTTTTTCTTTTCTATTTTGCTCGAGGTGAGGTTCTTTATTTAAAAATCAAAATTTACTGCTGAATTTTTTTATTAGTTATCACAGTTACGAAGATCATTTCTTGTTCTTTTTATATTATCTTGATTAATGATCCGTTTCTTGTTGCTATTTGGGTTTCGATGTAGTGGATGACTGATAAAAGTTAAAAACTGTTACTGCTTTCTTGCTTCCATTTATTTGCCATTATTTTATCACAAGTGAAGTAATCTAGATTTTAAATATAAATTCTATCACTTACTATTATTTATGCGTACGTCCGAACCTAAGAATAAGTATCATGAATAACAAATACTCTGCAAATTTTTATCAGTTATCGTTTATAGATTAGTCATAATCAAATAAAATGGCAAAAAAATACACATTCATAAACTTTCTCAACTTATTGCTTACTTCTGGGGGTTACAATGAAAATTAAAGATTTTTTTACTACCCTCTAACTCATTGGCTAAAAATTATCATGCAATGTGGTAGTTAAGTGTAATTTAATGTGTGTTTTAAATTCCGTGGACTTTTTTGTCTCGTGTTACAGCGTGTGAAGATAGTTAAATGTCAGATCTAAATTCCGTAGACTTATGCTTTTTTGTTGGTAACATCAATTTATGACAAGAAGCGGCGTGTTATGAATTCCAGTCATTTTTTTAATTTTTTCTATTGGATGTAATTGATATTTTATACCTTAAATTGGACACTAGTAAATACTACTTTCTTATTCATAAAATAATGAATACGATGATAGGGTGCTGTTTGTGTGCTGAATTTCCTCTTTTTCAAAAATTTTGTGGACGCACTCGCGTCACTGGATAATGTGATATCTGCAATAGTAGAATATTTGATATAGTTTTATGCAGAAATTATATTACATACTCTCAGGGATATTTTAAATCTCAATAGTATCTATATATAATAATAATGAACGAATTATCCTTTGATTAATGAATGATTACCGTAAGAATAGTCGTAAATAGCTAGTAGGAATTTATTTTTTACCTTGATTTTATCTTTTCAAAACATCAAACAATTTCCAAAAAGCTTGAACTGTTAATACGCAGCTACGGTATAAATGCGTTCAAATTGTGACTTCATTTTCTATCGTGACTTCGGTATAGCAAAGCGTTCAATTTCCGACTTCATTTTCCCCTTTCCCATCGAGAATACGGTGTGAGTGCATTCAATTCACGACTTTAATTCCCAATTTCTACCCCAGACATGGCCCACTACATGTATTACTTGGAGCAGACGTTCCCTCGCATCGTCCAGGTTCTCAACATCGGGTCTTCGTTCGAGGGAAAAGACCTGATAGTGGCCAAGGTGTCGACCGCAGGGCCCGGCAACACTTCGAGACCCGCCATTTGGGTGGACGGAGGTATGAGTGCTGCTAAATTGTTTGCGTTCATTATAATAAGCGTGATAGGTTCAGGGGAAATTTAAACAAAACGCAATAATATTAATTGTACTAGATTTAAATACAGTAAAATTGTTTCAATTGTACTAGACTTGAGAAACAATCTAATGCTGTATCGTTTGCGGTAAATGAATTTTCAAATTGTTAAGCTTTCTTCAGACTTAGTCTTAGATGCATTTTGGGTCGACGGAGTTCAGTGTTGGGGTAGGTAAAACAATTTCGATTGGCGTGCAGTAACACTGGATACTAAAATTGGCTCTCACTACTTCACCCACTGCAATAATTAATTAAGGCCGCTTTGATCGGTGATGGAAATGAAAGTCATTAGAAATAATTGAAATAAGGTAATGTATTCGATGCTTACTAACGGATGTATCACAGTATGAATAAAACTACGAGACATAGTTCCTCCTATGACCGAACTAATTTTCATGTTTTTTTTAAAGCTGTTCAATTTATGGCATTGTATCAAATCCTTAAAACCATAGGCAACCATTCCTTAACAAAATGACTGAAAATTTAGTGATAATATTAGCTTTTAACTTGATTTTGATTTCCCAACGTTAACCTCTCACATCCAAAACCTTTTTTATCTCACTGAACCAAAACCGACCTGACTTGTGCTAACCCATTCCCACTTTCCTTATCTTAACTTCACTCTATTTGCTCGGTTCCACATTGAAAATCAATTGAAAGCAAATCCGGCACGAATCCCGAATGAGCCTCACACAAATTTACGCATAGAATAACGTTTTCACGAGGGGCGTTGAAACACAAGCAGTAATCTCAGACTCACAAATTTGGACTCACTCAATATCCTCCTAAACATAAGATGAAGAAATTAACAAGAGTTAAACCTTTTTTTTTGGCTCAGGTCTGCACGCTCGGGAGTGGATTTCCCCGGCGGTTGTGAGCTACTTCCTGCAGCGACTGGTGGAGCTACCCGGCAACTACTCAGATCTCGTGGACGCGTTCGACTGGTACATCATGCCCATGGTCAATCCTGACGGTGAGATGCGCTCCTGTAAACCTTCCAGGGTGTAGTGGCATTATACTGGTGGTTATATTTCGTAGGATCTATGAAATCCAGTGAGAGAAATGATATTTTGCTGGTGATCTTTCATTTTTTAGGATCTATCAGAACCTGTGAAATAATATTTTGAACTTGCGACTGAAAGATCATTTACATGTCTTTGTTGCTTATGTGTGTTATGGATAAATGATATTTTGCTGCTAATTTTTGTCTATGATCATACTTCTGTTATTAAATTCGATTATTGTAATTGTTTTTGAGCAACCGTTTGTGAGACAATATATTAACTGCTTCGAATACAGCACCTGCTTCTGGATAACCTTTGTTTACAGTATTCCAGACGCACAATGAAGGAAGAAACCAAATCAGAGACTATGGAAAATGCTAAAAATATCAATTGAATTAGAACTTGCCAATTTGTTAATGCTAAAGTAGCATTTATTTTACGAGGAATAATCAACTGGCGTTCGACTTTAACCGGACAAGTCTTGCAAGTTAATTTTTTTTAATCTCACGGAACGTTTATTTACGGCGTAAATAATAATTTAGTGTAACGATAGCCATTCAGAAATGCTAGACAAAGACCACGAAGTGTTGATGTTAAATTCCACAAAAAAGTATAAAATATTTCCCCTTAGTTTTAACTTAATTTAGCTTCAATTGCCCATTGTATTGACATGTGTTCGAAATTTAGGTATAAGCTTATCATGTACTTAAACCGTCATTGGTCTATGAAGCTATGCAGTTGAGCATACGTTTCGTATCTTGTATTATTGCTAGCACACTTACACTGCATACTTGCATGTGTGACCCAGACTCTTTTGTGAGGTAGGTTTTCCATTTTCAAGTATAGTTGAAAAAGTAGTATCAAGAGTTTACCTGAAAAAAGTAGTATGCGTTCAACTAAAAATGGAGTATTCAGAGGTTAACTGAAAAAGCAGTATTAAGTGTTTAACTGGAAAAATTAGAATTAAAAGTTTAACTGAAAAAATAATTTTAAGAATTTTGTGTTTTCAGGTTACGAATACTCTCGCATCCACGACCGCTTATGGAGAAAAACCAGGTCCAAAACTCCGGACAGTCCTTGCTATGGTGTGGACGCTAACAGGTGAGTGGGAGGCACTAGGCTATAGCCAAAAATTTTCGGATTCATTGCTCGAACTGGTCAAAATACCTGAGCGTTGCATTCCATGCGAGAATTTCCTGGATTCGATCCCGTGTCTTGGGAAGCGGTAGAAAACGAAGCAGCCTGTCAGAGAGGGTTTTATGGGAGACTCTGCAATTTACTGAGATTGCATTTCACTCCGCCTTACTTTGGTTAGTTGAGTGCTGAAAAATGATTGTGTGTGAAAACAAAATGCCAATCTGAAATGGAACGATTGCTAAGGTTTGTGTTCCATAGTGCCTTACTCATAGAGTTAGCGAGGTTCTTTTTATAGGCAATTACTTCATAAAGCTTTCTTCTTCGGAAGCACGTTATGGAAATATCAAGAACTTAGTAGGTGAGAGCCCTTGGTCAAAACATAGTCTTAAGCACTTCCTTAAAAAATAAGTACTAGATGGCAGTGAGTGTTTATGCATTAAAACCATGAACTAAAAGTTATCAAAACTGAGGAGAAAGGAGTTGTCGACGCCGGCACCATCGTGTTCTGAAACAACAGTGTTTTTGGGCTGCAACCTAAACAACTTAATAAGAAATTTTTTGTCGTCATTTGTATTCATCATTCTATAAGTTTTTGTAGTCATTTGTAGCCATCATCCTTTAAATTTTTTGACGTCATCATTTCTGTAAATTTTTTGAAGTCATCATTTCCATAAACTTTCTAGAATGCATTCGAATGCCATGGAAAAGCATATGGACTGATACTCATGAAAAAATCGTTTTTACGTTGCGGTGAATAGCTTTGGTCTTAGGTGTGACATTTGCAATTTCATTCTTCGCTTAAGGAATGTCTAATGTTGCGTTGTAAAATTATTTTCAGAGATAGAGCACGCAAGCGGCTATTGATTTGGACATGATTGTCAACGTCTTAAATGTCAAACATGAAATGAATAAATCTGTCTAATTCGTCTTATTTCATTCAATTCTGGTTTTTTGACCATTGTATTTAGGAGGTTTAACTCCCAAAAAACTCCAAGTTTTTGATTAACGCTAGACCAACTGTGTCCAATTGAGTCAATTTACTTTCATGACAAATTTTAGAAAGTATCCCCTATGAAATAAGTGTTTTAAAAACAGATTGTATCGACCATACAAAATAATGAAATTTTCTACTTCACCCTATGTTATGAGTGGAAATAGAAAGTAAAATTGACACCCAAATAACCAGGCTACTGATCAAGATTATCATGTTCATAGGTATTAGATAAAAACCTTAATCATGAACCGACATATTGAGTCAAACGCAGTGTTATAGAAATATTTTCGTACTCAGAAATTTTGGCTTCAAGTGGAACACTGGAGGAGCTTCGGGGAACCCCTGCAGCGCCACCTACCGGGGGGCGGTGCCCTTCTCGGAGCCTGAGACTCGCGCCCTCAGGGACTTCCTGCAACTCCATAGGAAGGAGGTGAGAGGGAACTTCCTGCAGCTCCATAGGCAGGAGGGGAGGGTGAGACTTCCTGCAACTCCATAGGCAAGAGGTGAAGGTTGGGAGGGTGGGACTTCCTGCAGTTTCATGATATAAATATAGCAATCTCTTCACAAGAAGAGAAGGTGAGTAAAATGCACGTTTATCAAGGGTTGATTGAGAAAATCTTTATTTGGGCTTCTGGGCTTTTTTTGAACTCATGCTTGTATCCATTCCCGTAACTTTGTTCTAAACGCTTCTATTCCACAACCCCGCTCGTGTATTGTAAAACCTGCCAGAGTTGTATCGGTTGTTTTCTACTGTACGTAATTCAATCCTACTACTCCATATTTTATCAGTAATATCCAAACCATTCAAACCATTTTCTATTGGTGATTTTCGTCTTTTTTTTGAGGACCCTTTTCTTGCTGCTCCACAGATAAAAGTATACGTGTCAATCCACTCGTACAAGCAGCTGTGGATGTACCCGTGGGGGTACACGAAGGCTCCGCTGTCCTCGCCTGCCAACGCCCACGTCGCTACTGTCGCCACTGAAGCCATCAATGGCTTCGCGCACACAGACCAGTGAGTCTTCATGTCTGAGTGGCAGTGACTCAATGTAAGTCTCAATGACTGAATGTCAGTAGCTTCGCCCATTCTGACCTATGAGTCTTTATATCATAATATCAATGTCTTTGTCCATACTGACCTCTGAGTCCCAATTTCTTATACGAATAGCTTCGCACATACAGGCCAGTGAGTCTCGATATCTTACTCTCAATGTCTTTGTCTACACAGACCAGTGAGTCTTGATGCCTTAATTTTATTGTCTTTGTCTACACAGACCAGAGAATCTTGGTGTCTTTGTGTCAATAGATTTGCACACACAGACCAGTGATTCTTCATATCTTAATGGCAGTGACTTTGACCTTACCGATCTGTGAGTCTTAAAGCCTTTACACATTCCCTGCGAAGGGACCCACCGGTGGTCACTTAGGGGATTTTCATAGTGCTGCTGATCCACCTGCTGTCATTAACTCATTTTTTATAAATACTTGATGACAGCTAAATAAAAGCCCGATCCAGTTAATGTTTGCTATTTTTAAAGTTGATTACCACAACTGACTTTAAATTTGAATTGAATATTGAACTTCAGTTTAACCCATCGCAGTTAACGTGTTAATGGCAATGGCTTCGCACACAGACCAGTGAGTTATTATGTCTTAGCGGCAGTGACTTTGACCTTACTGACCTGTGAGTCTTAATCTGAATGTCAGTGACTTAGATCATACTAGCCTGTTAGTTATGTTGTCTCAGTATCAGTGTCAATGTCTTTGTCAACACATATCAGTCGGTTTCGATGTCTTAGTTTCAATGTCTTACTCAACGCACACCAGTGAGTCTCGATTTCATAATGGTGATGTCTTCGTCTACACAGACTAGTGAGTCATGATGTCTTAATGTCAGTGACTTTGACCATACTGACCTGTGAATCTCAATGTCTTAGTGTCAATATCTTTATCAACACAGGCGAGTGAGTCTCGATACTTTAACGTCAATGACTTCCCTCGCAGAGACCGATGAATCTTGGTGTCTTAATGATAATGTCTTTTCAACGCAGACCAGTGAGTCTCGATGTCTTGAAGCTAATTTCTGTGTTTAAGTTAACAAAGAAAAGAATCGTCTTCTGGTGAATAAACTTGACGTACAATCGTGCCATAATGAGTCACAACCCTTCTCAAATACATACTATTTAAAATTTATTTCCATCTTTTCTCTAACTTTCTTCACTTCTTCCACGATCAATAGAATGTTGAAAATGTGCAATTGAATTTCATAGGATACATTGACGTCTCTGTTTTCCTTGCGGGATATTTTGAGCTTAATATCTTTCGTTCTTAAGTGATTACTGCGGGCGTTGAACACTCAGTGAGTTTTTCATTTGGAAAAGGTACTCATTATGAGTTTTTGAGCACTTGGTGAGCAGTTATGGGCATTTTAGTGCTGAAGTGCAAAGACTAATGGGCATTTTTAGTTATGGGCATTATGAGAGCTCATGGGTAAGGGCTCAAGGGCATTTTAAGTTATGGGGATTTTTAATACTCAAGGACTAGGGCTCAATGACATTTTTAGTTATGGGCATTTTAACATGAACTCGCAGATACCAGCACGGGCGCATGGCTGACCAGCTTTACGTGACTTCAGGCTCTTCGAACGACTACGCGTACGGGGCGCTCGGCATACCGTATTCCTTCGCCCTCGAGCTCCGGGACAGAGGTAAGATTTGTCTTCCAAGAAATCAAGCTAAAAGTTCCTGAAATATTACTTCCTCTGTCATCGTTTTATATTCTTGAGCGAGTATTGCGATTTTCGCTAAATATACCTATCTCATAGAAACAAGATTTGCACTCATGTAGTTTCATATTTTCGAGCAAAGTTCTTTGTTTCCAAAACTTGCAATATTTGGGAAAAGTATTTCCATTTTAGTTTGCCTCGTTCTTTATTTATTATTTCGTTATTGTCTGGCTGTCTGTAATCACTGTTTATTATTATAAACTATTCTTTTGCTTTCTTTGAAAAGTGTTACACTATCGGGTAGATGATTTCATTACGATTCTCCATTTCATTACTTTTACCTATTCACCTTACCTTACCCTCACTATTCTGGAAAATATGATAACAATTTCACTCTATCGCAACTCTTTCTTAATTCCATAATTATTTCCCCACTACGCGCTCCCTCAATTTGACATTTCACCCATTGATTCTCTAAGGAGAGCACGGCTTTTTGCATCCACGGGACCAAATCGAACCCACTGCCGAGGAAACATCCATCGGTCTCTTCGCCATGGCCCAGCAGGTCGTGGAGGAAGAACTCCAGAGTCAACAATGAAGATTTGGTTCAGAGGTTCAAGGGTCTAGTTCTGCAGGGCACTCCCCAAAGAACGAGTATCATCAAGCTCCTTTCGACAGAATCTAAAATTTAATCAAGAGATTAAGATCATACTTCACGATACAGAAGCCATTTCGGTTTTATAGAAACATCGACTCTCATTGCCTTTGATATACAATATCTATCACTCACCCATGCAGCTATTGGAGTTACAAATTTTTTCCAGAAATTCTGAAGGCCGTGAAAGGTTCAATTGTTTTAAAAAGACAGTGAGTGCTTCTTCCGAATTAATGTAAAAATCTTTTACACCTAAAGGCAAAATTGGTTGAATTCTTTTAGCAGGAAGAGCGGAACTCCAAAAGACATTTCAAATGCAAGAGGATATCAGGCTTCACTGAACAAAGATCTTGAGATTTTTAGGAATCGACGAAATAAAAAGAAAGTAATGTTGCAGAAAGAAATTAAGAATTTTTCATTGATCAGTGGAAAATTAACTTCTGTCAGCAGAGAAATATAAAAATTAGGAAGGTCAGAGCGTTTTTCTTTTTTGGACTTGTTATCTTCCGAATTATCGGGAATCATGAATGTGATCTTTCAATGCCAAATGTTTTTTTGTATTTTCAAGTATTCAAAATTCTGTTGTTGCCACTAAACCTTGGGCACCAAAAAATGTGCAGTGATTTTGTTCTCCGAGAATCAAAATTCATTTCATAAGGACGTAGAGCGTCGGGCATTTCAATAGAAATTAATTTGGTTTAGTAAAGAAAAATTAATTTTATCTTTAGAAAGTTTAAAGGCATGGGAACACCAAGAGAATTATTGTCTCTAAATAGTAACACCAAGTAGCATCAGAGATGATACTAGAACCAAATGACCCTATGGAACATAAATTTTAATTGTAGTCGAAAATAATGCAAAATCTACACCCATAACGGAAGCTCAATGTAATTGAACGGTAACTTGGGTAATGAGATAATTTTATGATAAATTAAAAACGGTCTTCTGAAATTTCAAAAAAATAGCGTTCCAGAAAATGCTGCTTGTAAATTTTCATACAAATGTTCACGCTAAATACTGGATCTAAGATGAATGTCTCATTCATTTCGTTCACTCCATGTATAGCATTGAACTAGATATGGCTGCGTTATTTTTAGTATAAAATAAGATAAATTTATATCATAAAATACTAAATCTATACTTTCACTGAACAAAAACGTACGAGCTAGAGCTGATTTCTGGCAGCTTCCTAGGTGCATCTACGCTGATAGGAAGTGACAGAAAAAGTCAACGTCAAAAGTAGACCCCAACGCATGTGTTGCATGGGGGACTTCGATGGGAGATCGTATACTTTGATTTGCTTAAAATTATAAAAATCCTGCAAATTTTAGCGCCTGTAAAATTAAATGTGCTCTCAATTTGAGGTAAGTTCAAACTAGTTTATTTGTCGAGCCATTCTGCTTAATTCAGATTCATTTGGCGCGGACACCTTGTATTTATTTGAGACACTTAAAATTCAGGTCAACTAAACATGACTGTATTTGTTCAAAAATATTTTTGGTCAAATGTTGCAAGACTTTCCCATGCATTGGAATATAACTGAAATTCGTTTTCATGTTGGAAATTTTTGGGTGTTAAAGACATGTTTGACAGATTTGCGATTGTGGCCTACGAAAGATAGAATTTTACGTAATAAGTGATAAATATCAATGTTTGTGGAGCTTTATGTGAGGGCTGAGTTTCATTTTAAAAATGACTGCGTTACAAATAATCACATTTAGTTTTGTTATCATAATTACATAATTATTGTATTTAATTATTTATATATTTAACTATTTATTTATTCGTGTTCGTTGTTATTCTTTGACCATCTTTAATGGTACTGGATATATTCTACGTAGTTGTGCACTATTTACAGCGGATAAAAAGTGCTGTCTGACTCTACTTATTTTGCGATGCAGAAGAAGACAGCGCTCATTGAGGCAGTGTTGCCAAGGTTTGTGTTAGTGTTCGGCTCCGGAAGTATCTGATAACTTTTGTGCCCAATGTTATTATTTTTATGAGTTGTGAGTTATACAAAACCAAAAAGAGCCTCATTCATTAAGTTTTTTCCATTATCCGACAGAAAATTTAAATTCGTGTAAGTATTTACGTTTGATGAAGTTATTGCTTCTTATTTAGATTCAAGGTTGGTTTATCTGTAGTTTCACGCTTTTTATACCATTAATGCTGCATTCATTTGCTTCACTTCACAACACCCATCTTCTTCACATAAAGTTTCTCTTTAAGTGGTTCAAATTTTCGGTAAATGTGTAGCGTTGGGTAGGAATCGATCTAGGACTTTTCGGTGCCTAGACATCGTTAATTATGTCGAAATATACAAGTTTACTTTTATGCACTTTCCGTCGAAAATCAGTATTTTACGAGTTATAAAAGAATTGGTAAATCTGAAGGATATGTCAGTTTTCGATTTTCCACTTTTTGGTGCCTGAACCTAATTAATTGAATCAAAATAAGGTCAATGTGAAGTTTCATGCAATCACGGAAAATAATAATGCCGATCCCAGGAATCACTAAAGGAACACATTTCAGAACGTTTTACAAGAATGACAATCTGCTCGCTGATGCGTTATTTTCGAATAATTGAACTTTGAAGTTGGCCTTGGCGCCAAAGGAAGCGAGCGCGTGAAACGGAATTTAATTAATAACGGAAGCTATTACAAACGTAAAGAGGTTGGGTCGTGAGGGGGAGGCACAGTTCTTCTAGTGAAAATTATAAATAAAGCTTCTAATCCACCCATTAGGGTGACGACCGCAATTGACATCGGGTCCAAAATGGCGGCGCCCATGGTGGTCGCCATGTTAGACCCGATGTAAACAAGATTGCGGTCGTCACCCTAATGGGTGGTTTAGAAGCTTCCTTTATACTTTTCACTAAAAGAACTGTGGCTACCCCTCACGACCCAACCTCTTTACGTTTGTATTAGGGGGTTAGCTTCCGTTTTTAATTAAATTACGCTCGCTTCCTTGGGCGCGCGACGGCCAACTTCAAAGTTCAATAATTCGAAAATAACGCATCAGCGAGCAGAATTTCGTTCCTGAAAAACGTTCTTAAATGGGTTCCTTTAGTGATTGCTTGGAATATAATTATCAATTTCCGTGATTGCATGAAACTTCACATTGACCCAAAATAAGGTAAATGTTGAGGACTTGACCATAGTTGATTTTCGAATTTTCGATGCCGAAATATGGTTAATGAGGTCAAAAGAAACAAGTTTTCTTCAATGCACTTTCCGGGGGAAACGAGTATTTTAAAAGTTATAGCGGTAAATGAGTTACCGGAACTCCAGTGTTTCAGGCGGGGAAAAATATACCGCGCAGTCCGACGTGAAAGTAAACAGGCGTTGCCGCGCGCCAACCAAGCCGACTTCGCTAGAAAAAATAAAGAAGAGGAGCAAACCCCCTATTACAAACGTAAAGAGGTTGGGTCGTGAGGGCTAGCAACAGTTCTTTTAGTGGAAATTATAAAGAAAGGTTTTAACCGACCAATTACGTCGAACGTTCGACGTATCTGAGAGCATTCGAATGAATTCGTTCGGATCGACAAATGAACTCGTCATCTCAGTATTTATACTAATGCATACTAGAATTTCACTTTATTGATAATTCTCACTAAAAGAACTGTGGCTACCCCTCACGACCCAGCCTCTTTACGTTTATAATAAAGTGTTTACCGCTGCTTATAAAGTGTTTACCGCTGCTTATAAAGTGTTTACCGCTGCTTCGACGTCACTGGCAGCCCTGAGATGACGGTATATCGTCGGTTCGACGTATCTGGGAACTTTCGAGTTCAGTCTTTCGCATCGACAATATAACTCATCTCATTAATTATGTTTATGCATAGTAGAATTTCAATTGATTTCCAATTTTCACTAAAAGAACTGTGGCTACCCCTCTCGACCCAACCTCTTTACGTTTGTAATAGGGTGATGCTTCCCTTATTCATTTATTCCCGCCTTAAACACTGGAGTTCCGTTAACTCATTTACCGCTATAACTTTTAAAATACTCGTTTCCGCCAGAAAGTGCATTGAAGAAAACTTGTTTCTTTTGATCTGATTAACATTATTTAGGCATCGAAAATTCGAAAATCAATTATGGTCGAGTCCTCAACATTTACCCAAAATAAACAAGTTTTCTTCTATGCTCTTTCCGTCTCAAATGAGTATTTTACGATTTATAGCGGTAAGTTTAGTTTCGTCTCTGATGACGAATGCGCTCGAATAAACAGCTACTCATCGATTTTCGAATTTTTGTTGCTTGAATCATGGTAATAACTTCGAAATAAACAACTTTTCTTCTATGCACTTTTTTTCGTCAAATGAGTATTTAACGAGGTATAACGGTAGGTTTAGTTTCGTCTTTGATTACGATCGCGCTGGAAGCGAGTGCGCATTGCAGTGTTGCTGGTTGCTGTCCGACGCGCTCCTTGAATTACTTGCCGCTTCAAACAATGGAGTTGCGTTAAGTCATTTACCGCTATAACTACTAAAATACTCATTTCAGACGGAAAGTGCATAGAAGAAAACTTGTTTATTTTGATCTAATTAACTATGTTTAGGCATTGAAATTTACAAAATCGATAAATGACATATCCTTCAGATTTACCAAAGAATTTGTCATGAAGAATTTGTGGCCGAGCTGAACTTTGTGTCCTCTGGATGGTGTCCTAACTAAAATATTGTAAATTGTTAATGGGATGAAATCGTAGGCAGTGCTACTAGCCTACAAAATTTCTCTAGTATTTCTGAAAATTGGAGCTTACGAGAACTGTACAATATTCTTCATTTTTCATGAGAAAAATCATGATTGCTTATTCTATTTCTCTGCTATTCATTTGTGCGGAGACGCGGAGACAAAGGAAAATCGTTCTGCCAGAAAGTCCGTGATGTTTCTCTCCGGAATAATACTTGGGGAAATTTTTGGGGAAGTTTCACCGTCTGCATCCTTAATTGGTCAACTATTCACACGTTCATACATTGTTGTATGTGACTGCACTGTTTAAAATGTTAAGCACCTTGAAAAGTCCTAGGTTGTAAAAAGAAAAGAAAGAAAAGAAAGAAATGTAAGCACGTTCGCAATTTACTGTGAGTTACAAAAGTGGCATGCGTATCATGCAATGTCTTGAAAATATAAAATAAAAAAAGTCATACCCATATGTTATTATTAATTTAAAAATATTCATAATTTTTTTTTTTAAATTCACCAAGTAAAATAATAATTAGGACAAGCTTCTAATCACGAAGTACGTAATTGGTAATTTTTTAATTTCATGCCAATTTCCATTCGTATGAGTATTTTGATTTCCTAAAATTTAATCGAGTTTCCCTACAGTATTTGAATTTTTCATAAATTGGGTTTCAACATGAGTTTCCTAAACAGCCCTTTACGATGATCCGCTTTGTTTAGCCACAATGTGTTATTATTTCATCTAAACCAAACATCACGCGTTCATCACGCTTCCGCGGTTGCTACAGTCGGCTTAGTTGGGTTAGACGAATTAGAAATTTATAGCCATCTTCACTGCGTGATTACATTCTTATCCTTTCTAACAAGCGGGCAAATATAATTGTATGATAACATTTTACCTTGTGCGCCGTAGTCTAATTTAAATAAAGGTGGTGAAATGGTAGCCATTGTTACCGGTATGTAAATGAGGAATTTACCAAGTGGTACACATATGTACCAATACGTAGTGAACGTGTTAATTACTCTGGAAAAACGTAATGCATGTTTAAATAACCTAGTTTTAGAAATTTAAAGGAGTTTACAAAATTTCAACGTTTGCTTTTTCATTCATTATTAGCACTAGAGTTAACGTTTGTGATCCCGAGCTAAATGTTACGTACGCTTTCCTTGAGTTGAAACAGAATAGGTTTTTGTTTAGTTACAGACCATTATTTTTCTGTTCACTGCAATCCTCTGAGATTCTTTTTCAACTCTTATCTTCATTCGTTAACTTCTTTCCTTATTTGCTATTTCTATGCACAGGGATCTCGTGTGAGAGCACACCTTGTGCATATATTCACCGTTCACTTGACTCCAACTTAATAGTGCCTTCCTTCTTCTACGTTTCGAAATATCTTTGCTGTGATTATGTAGACTTAAACTAACTTATCTAGTCTAACCTCCATTCACTACAATTTTTTGTTTCATTTATTTTTATCAATAGTTAAAGGAGTTTCGTATGAGTTCAAATATTTATTTTTAGAATTTTAACGATTGTAATTTTTTGTTCTGTACGTTTTTACAAAATACAATTTTG
The DNA here is from genome assembly GCA_030386875.1 of Morinoia aosen. Taxonomy (NCBI): domain Eukaryota; kingdom Metazoa; phylum Arthropoda; class Malacostraca; order Amphipoda; family Talitridae; genus Morinoia; species Morinoia aosen. The sequence continues at coordinate 64,276,349 of CM059568.1, read as the reverse complement.
TGATGCGAGTTATTTCATTTATTCGTCTTTATTTCGTGTCTATTTTAAGAACAATTAATTGATTAGTGGGCTAATAAATGAATGCAAAGATATTAAAGCTGATTGATATTGTTCATCTGTAAAATAATTCATGTATTTACCTTGTGTCGAACTAATATTGATATCGTATGTCTGTAAAATTACTTCATGCGTTTATCTTGGGCCTAATTAATTTTGACATCGTATATCTGTAAAATTAATTTATACATTTATCTTAGGTCCAACATCGTACGTCTGTAAAATAAATTTGCAGGTTAACTCTGGGTATATTTCACCTTGCAATCAACATAATAGCATTTAATTTCGCCAGTCTCGATCACGCTGGCTCAGCTGAGTATATCACGAATCCATGATATGTTCAATGACTTGTTTTTAAATTATCATAAGTCTTCCAAACCGTAACTGAATTCTACTTAAGAAATTGCAAAAACATTTCACCTACGGACAAAAATTCGAGTTCAAAAGCTGAAACACGTGTACTGCGATGGATAAACTGAAGTTCAATATTCTTCGTAAACATAAAGTCAATTGCAGTAAGCAATTTTTGAAAGAGCAAAAATTAACTGGGCCGTCCTTTTATTTATTTTTGACTTGGTATTTATGATTATTAAATTTGATGACTGCTGATCGGTCAGCAGCATAATGAATCCCTTGATGTACACCGGCGCCTAACTTCGCTGTCAAAATGTCAATTTGTGTAAGACAAATGTTTGCTAGATTTGAGCATTCCAAATCTTCTACTTCTTGGCACAAAGACGCTTTCTATTCCTAAATGTGTGATATATTTCTCAGGATTGTTTCTAATGCTTCAACAAGGAAACTCACCCTGGCTCTAAAAGAATGGCTTGTCAAATCAAATTATTTTCCGCGTTTAAATTCATACTTAAAGTACGAAAAGTTTAAGTTGATTGTTGAACAAAGTAAAGAAATGAGAATGTTCATTTATCAAAAACTGAACAATTTGGTTGAAGAACATTTGCATTCGAATTTTCTTTTCAGAGACATGAGATTAATTGCAAGCTATTTCTGATAAAAATGCAATTTGCTTTTTCTTTATTTTCGCTTATCGATGTGTAATTACCTTTTCTTGTACGTATCATTTAAAACCTTGCCATGAAGCGAACAGCTATAATGCATGTCGCCTCGCATATTTCAAAACTAGTTTTTCTAAAAAAATCTTGCAGAAAATTTTTACCCAACACAAACGTAATTGGTATTTTTCCACGTGTGATGGAAAGGAAGACAATGAAACTGAACCTTTCTTTTAAGTTCCTGTACAATGGATTTTATCGAAGTTTAAATAAAAATAATTAGAATCACGATGTCCACACACACACACACACACACACACATACGCGCGCACACATACGCGCGCACACACGCGCACAAGCCTATAGGAAACAGCCTCGCTGCTTACTATAAAGATACAAGCGATAAATATTATATCTTAAAAAAGAAAATGTCAAATTTTTTATCAAATTTGAAAGGATTACAAGTAGGGCTCTTGGTTTTATAATTTTAGAAATCAGAATCAGGCATTTAACACGTTGCTCACGATACGACCCACCGATGGGTCGTGCTTAATTTATTCCAGCTGCGAAACGACCCGTCGATGGGTCGTTTGAAAAATTTTAACAATCTTTTTAAATTAATGAGATTTAATATATTTGATTGTGGCAGTTAATGTTTGCTAGTTATATTTTTTTCAACTTTTGACTTTAAATTTGAGCTGGATATTGAACTTCAGTTTTACCCATCGCAGTGAACGTGTTAAGTCTGTGGACTGCCAAGTTTGAGTTTAGGACTGTAGGTGTGGCACAGACGAAAATCGTCCATCATTGTTGTCGTTCCATGCACGATACATTCAACTAGTATTTTTGAAACATAAATCCTCGAACCCGTAATTCAGGTTTAGTAAAGAAACAACAAAAACCATTTACTCCTGCAACAGCTTTCTTCGTTCAACAGCCTTAATCATGCACGTGTTGAAAAAGAAGAAGAGGACAAGTGTTCACTATACATGGGCAATCCAAAACCACCGCGTTTTCTTGACGTTAAGGCTATAGCTCAGTATTTTGAGACCGAGAGCTCAGTTTGACCTTTAAAATCTGAAAAAACTCATCTTAAGTTATTTAACAACTAACATTTCAAAAACTCTTACAAAACACCCAGACGATGCACAAATGTACAGAAACAGCATTGACATTTACAAAAGTACAATATTTACAGCAACAAATTGGAAGGCTTCTAATACGAGTTCGTTTCACAAACCTTGAAAAAATATTTTTAACAGTGCCATATCCGGAGGGCTTTCATTTCATCTTCGCACTGAAAACAGTTACAAGTGCTCCCAATCTATTTCATGGATACGAGTTTTGAAAATTTAACATGAGGGACTCCATGAGTCATTGAAATTGTCTCATGCGAGTCTTTGGTAACGAAACTGCCTGAAACGTTTCGTCGGAATAAGATCTATTAAGTGATGTACAAATGCTTTCATTTTGCATGCTTTAACGAAATTAGAATTTCAAGAAATTCTTACGTTTTCATTTACTTGCTCTTTCATAGTTTCGACTGACTCCAAATAAATACGTAGGTACTGTTAGGAAATGGTCTACTGCAATGCTAATACATTGCAACCATATTTTTTTGTGAAAAAGTTACTGTTTCTACACGGGTCTTTAGCGATTTCCAGAGTAGGAGCTTACAAGTATTGCAGTACAGCTCAGTTCCTGCATTTGCTCTGAGAAGCCTTTGAGGCGCCACAGAATAGGCCATATATGGTTAGTTTTGTCTATCTTATTCCAAAGGGACTGGCACCCCCAGGAGATGCTGTTTGATTACCTCAGCTGCACATAGCTCATAAGGACTTCTGTTTTTCGTTCCCACTTAGCTTTTCTTTTGATTTTCATACCTTCTTCGCTGTCTCACGTTCGCTTTTACTTCCTCTTTCTTCTTAACTCGCTGATTTTAAATGCAGGGCATCCTACGTGGGCATGCATCTTGTGCATAGATTCCCCGTTTTCTGCAGCTCATTCTAAATGGTCCCTTCGTTTCACTCTCTTGATGGCTTCAGTCGTAGTTAAGGGAATCTCTAATCTATACTATAATAAGAGCCGCGTCCGTCCGTCCGTCCGTCCGTCCGAAGCCAGCCGAAAGTGTGTGATGAGCGTATCTGTGATACAAGCTCCAGCCCTATATATTTTGACAGGCCGTGTTCACGCGGCCTCATCAACTCTCGAGATATTGTATTTTTTAATTTATTACGGCCTTTCTCTCATTTCGCCCTCTTTTTTTATTTCAAATAAAGGGGGGTGGACTAGTCTATACTATAATAAGAGCCGCGTCCGTCCGTCCGAAGCCAGCCAGAAGAGTGTGATGAGCGTATCTGTGATACGGGCTCGGCCTCATCAACTCTCAAGAGATTTATTTTTTTATTTCTTACGGCCTTTCTTTCATATCGCCTTCTTTCTCATTTTAAATATAGGGTGGTGGACTAGTCTATATAATGAAAGGAGCCGCGTCCGTCCATCCGTCTGTGTGTCACGCACACCAGCCGAAAGTGTGAGATGAGCGTATCTGTGATACAAGCTTCATCAACTTCACAATTTTCGGTGCCTTAACCCAGCAGATTGGGAGTCGGAATGATCATAACGTGTAGGCCTATTGGTAGGTTAGATTAGGTTGTATAGAATATCAGCAGTTGAGACTGAGGATAGTATAGGAAAGGTAACAGATAGCATAGAAAATCGTAGAAAAGACATGTTAAAGCTCAGTTGGTCTGCCACTCAATCACGCTGTCAAGGAAGATTAATGACTATTTTTGATAGGAGTTTCACCAGTGCACAAGATTAAGAGTATTTTAATCGCGGGTTCTGTTGGGTTGGATATGTTTGATTTTGGTCCACGTCTGATGGATATTTTTTAGAAAATTATCGATTCCAGTCATTTATGACGGATCGCGTACAACAAAAAAACCTACACCTCGATCTTCTCGCAGCTCCAGCAGCTTAACATCACCTCCTCCCCGACCCCCCCCCCCCCCCCCTTTGCAAAAAAACAGGTTATACTAGTCTATACTATAATAAGAGCCGCGTCCGTCCGTCTGACCGTCCGAAGCCAGCCTGCAGTGTGTGATGAGCGTATCTATGATACAAGCTCCAGCCCTATATATTTTGACGGGCCGTGTTCACGCGGCCTCATCAACTCTCGAGAGATTTCATTTTTGACTTCTCAGTGCCTTTCTTTCATTTCTCTTTTTTCTCATTCCAAATACAGAGGGTGGACTAGTTGATATAATATAACGATGTCCTAAGAAAACTACAACAGGCATTGCGCACGTTACCACACCTATCAGTTTAACAATATTTGGTGTCCACTATTGCAAAAAAATATCTGGAAAATAAATTTTCTGAGAAGCAATCAGTTCCATTTCTTCCCAGAAATCCGTCTATTTATTAAGTCAATTTGCAGGTTCAATTTGAAATGAAGTTAAGCGGCGTGAAATTCATCAAATGAATTTTTCAATGACTTTGGACTTTTCAGTCCTTTTGGGCAAACTTTTACCCTTCATCTGAGGCGATTTTGGAATATTCATTCGACTGTTAGATGTAAGAGCGTCTGTCTGGTCAGACTCTTTAGTCAAGCTCTTCTTCTTTATGGCAGGGGACCTCGAGAGAGCCACTGCTGGGGCTGCTAAAGTCTCTGTTTGCGTTGACGATTGGGACTCCCGAGTTGTATTCTTTGGCTTTATCCCGGGAGATCTGACGAAATTTACAGTGTGGTTGACAACAAGGGAATCTGCTCCCACATTTAAGCTTGGAGCCTCTTCCGTTCTGCGAATGATCGCCTGTTTCAATTTACGAGCCTGTTCGGTCAGAATTGTCCTAATTTCTTCCTCCCAACGCTGGATGATATCTTCTCTAAGGGCTCTGAACGTATAAACCTTCCTGGCGGCGACCGAGGTTCCGTACACAAGCTGGAACTGGCACTTGTCAGACCCAGGACCCAAACTAACGCAGTCCATTTGCAAGGAGCAAAGGTAATCGTAGAGAGGGGGTCGCATTTCTAAAATAAAGAGACGGTCTTTGACGAGCACCACTTCGCACTCGTTCTTTGAGCGAGTGTCGATTTTGACCTTCAGTTTACTCACCAGCAAGATTGGGTCGCACTGGCTCAGAGCAAACGGGGCGTTGTTTATGCACTCAGCCATCAAGTAATTGTTGGCATTGGTGATAGTATCGTGAAGAATAGTCGCCGCAGTATTAGTCAGCTTTTCATGAATTTTTTTCTCATGACGGATGAGGATTACGGCGATACAGTATTTCTCAAAGTGCTTTAGGGGACCAATGTAGTTTTCGCTTAAATCGAGGGACATCATTTCTTCGTGAAACGTGCAGCGGTTTATCAGAAATTCGCTGTAATGCGCTGCGATGTTCTCTCCGCACGTTGTGAGCGCCTCGAGGAAGCCTTTCTCAATGTCATCATATTTATCAATGATTGGAATGAGCTCGTTTTTGTGAAGCGGGTAAAGACTCCGAATGTCTTTTTGAATTTGTTTTGGAGGCAGCACTATACCTCCATTTAAAAATGTACCGAGTTGTCGTTGAAGATCATTCACGTACTGTTCCTCGAAAGCATTCATTAAAAGTCCTCCATTTCTCTCCTTGAAAATCCACTGAACACGCGGGTCTTTATCAAGTTTTTCATTCCCGAGAAGCCTATACAAACTTTCCACTCTTGGAAAGCAATTCCAAACTGTCAAAGGTGCCATGCCGTGACTAACCCACGGACTCTCTTCTCCGTCAGAGAAACTTCCGGGTACATAAATTGTCATGCTTTTCTGTTCTCTCTGTGACGAGTACTTTTTAAAGTTCTTGCGTCTGTTCATCCAGTAATTTTTTGAAGATTCACTGTCGGAATCAGAGTTCTTTTCCACTTCCGACGTAGATTCCTTCAGCATTGAGCGTGGGGTGGTTATTTTTCTCCTCAATTTTCTGGCAGACCTTCCAAAACTAGCTCGAGTATTGCTTCTCTCCAAACTTGTCTTCATTGCATTTATAGCCGAGTTTAATTTTTCGAGCCAATCTTGCTGTCGTCGAACGTTACTGGCCTTGAAAACGTACCTCTTGTTTCCTGTTCCAAGATCTTCATTACTGGCGAAGAAAGAGAAATACAATCCTCTGTATTGCTCTTTCAAAATTATTTCCTCCAATGGAATGCTGTGCACAAACTGAAAGTCGTCTAACTTTCCCAGCGCAATGATGAGCTTCTTTTCCATGAGGATGACCGAGTATCGTACATTTGGGAGGTCGGGTGACGCCGAAAGCTTCAGCTCACTCTGATGGATTAGTTTCCCGCATTGCGATCCCTGAAACGGGCAGCCTTTGATGGAGCATAAAAATAAGGCTTGGTCTGCTTCTTTTAGGTACTTCTTGCACATATCAATTGCTCGCTGAAGAGAACACTTATCTTCGTTTTCAACCTTCTTTTGAAGGGACTCAAGCATCAACACGTAGTGGTTTAGTCGTAAGCGAGGTTGTCGAAGCTTCTCGATTAAATTTGGTATTTTTTCTTTGAAATAAGATGAAAACTCGGCGATGATCTTGTCCACAGTGGGGATATTTTCGATAAAGTAAACGTAGAACCTGAATTGCTTGTTGTGAATCACGAATGCGTCACTAAATTTTTTAATGTTGTATTTAGCGTCCGAAAGAGCTTGTAGTAAATTTTCGTGCGTGGTTGCAAGTGATTTGATTTGTCTGAACAGTTGGCACAACCACTTACGGATGTACGTTGGGGCTGTATCAGCTAAGGTCTCCCGATCATTTTCCAAGCTTGTAAGATTTTCTAGGTACTTATGCTCCGTTTCTAGGATGTAATTCATCTCTGCTTCTATCATCGCTTGGGGATCTGGAACCTTCTTCGTCGTAGCGGTTGGTGGCATCGGTTCCTGTTTCACGGGCAAATTGTCAAGTTCTTCGTTAGAGTGCTCTTCCTCAGAGTTGCTCTCATCTGAACTGTCATCGCCGGGGATATAATCGGATTGCTTACCATCCCCGCTGTGCGTCGGTGCGTTTTCCTTCTTGGGAGAAGTTATAAATGACGTAAACTTGCTCATTATGGTGGGCTCCTGGGCTATTGCTTCAGGTCCCTTTCCGTGCCTGGAACGAAGAACGCAAATATATGAAAAAATCCAAAAATTTCAAGGCTAGCCCTAGGCTCGCTCAATATAGGATGTCTGAGAAATTGCTTTCTCAACTTTTTTTTTTAAATAACTCAACTGATGACTTGTATTTGCGAACCAAACGCGAAGGAAGTTCCAAAAAATAATATTAATCCTCAAAAGGATACAATTATTGTATTTATGAGAATTAACGCACCCAGGGGATGAAAAGTGAGGCCAAGAGCAGAAGGTGAGGTATGCTTACTTTTCATTGAAATAGAAAAGGTTTCGTGTTATGTCAGACTATTTTTTACGGTTCACAGCTATCCGCTATTTCAACACCTACTACTTCGAAATTTCATCATGTTTCATGAACTGCTTTATCTACTTATTGTTTCTATGCGCACTAGATCTTGTGTGGGAACACACCATGTGAATAAATTCCAAAATTCCCCGTTCATTCAATTCCATAACTAATGGTGCATTCATTCTTCCTCTCGTTAGAACACATTCGTTTTAGTTACGGAGTTTTAAACTAACCTAGAAGTAATTTTTCACAACGCATGCATTTTGAGAGACACAGCACAAGCGCATTTCTCACAACTCTCTCTGAACAAGGAAAATTAGTGTTCTTTTTTCTGAAGACTTTATGAAAAGGTACTTCAGGTTTGTAATTTCAATGGGGCAGATGAAATATTGCAAATGAAACTTCTTTGTTCTGTGTTATCACTGTATATGAGTTAACAATAGAAAAACAATAGTTGAATTGGCATGGGTGAAAGTTGCGAGATTTTAGAGTAAATTCGATTGTATCGGCTGGAATTGAAAACGTTATCGATAAAATAATGTAAAAAATTAGTCGCATTGTTCTATATGGAAGAATTTTTTACAAATTTTTGAATGATTTTTTGCTAGTTTGTAATAGGGCATCAAACCTATTTGTAAACATGAAATTTTAGGTATATTGAATAGTTAATAGGCCAGAGTACTTTTTACTCCGACAGGTTATACTTCTGAATGGTTAAACCAAAGATCTAAAATGAAACACTAGATTTGTTTGGTAAACAGTTTCATACGTGGACGCTAAATTTACGCACTTAAATACTCAAAGCTAGCGTCGAATATCAACTCGGTTCAAAATCTTCCGAGTTCAGAAAAATTAGATCGAGGGGAGCAAAAAATTTAACGGAGTTAAATTAATTGTGGTCAGGAGAATAGGGGAATATTTCACGCTGAACTTGTGAACACTATTTCATATATTTGATAAAGGATTTGCCCTTATAAATTAACCATAAATTGTTCTGTTGAATTCTTTTGTCACGTACCAAACATGTTTTTGTTGAGCGTAAATCCGTTGACGTGAAATATTAAGTAATATTCTGCATATTTAGCTCAACAATTAAGAACTATAATCCGTAAGTTTCTTGCATTTTGGCAGTCAATGAATATGAAATTTTATGAAAACATATTCATTTGACCGCCCACTGAGTAAAAACCTGATGAACCTGACAAAAAACATCAAAATTTGAAGGTACATGCATCGAAAATGGATCTGGCTTAGATAACTATAATGGAAGACGTGATCATAGACATTTAAGACATTTAGTCTAAGAGGAATGCATTTACGGAAGCCAATGCACCCTCATCTTCTTAAAAAACTTGCGTTGTATGTCAAACTCACAGACTGGGACGTTTTGTGAGCCCCTGCCTAATTTTTTCGATGACTTTGCTCGCATCTTCTCTGTTTTCGAACTGCAGCAACACTGCGGTGCGCCCGAAGTTTGTGCTGCGGGTGCCGAGGATGACGCGCAAGTCGTTGTCCCTCACCAGCCCTGAGAACAGCACGTCCATGCACCGGAACTTTAGGATCAGGTCTCGGTCGCGTCTGATGACGAATTCCCCTGGTTCGTTTTCTGTTCCAATTGGGAGATGCCGATTAAAATGCAGAACAAATAGAATTCTTTTGGATTGGGAAGGGAAAACTTAGTGAATATGTAAAAGTAGTTTAATTTTGAGGGGATTTCGTGCCCTAAGTTTGTTCATTTGACTTTTCAATGCTTCAAAATAAGCTATCATGTTTGAGAAGCATGACTTAAATTTCTTGCAATGAATTAGAATGGACTTCAACATCACCAATGTAAGAAAGAATAAGAAAAGGGTCTCTTTAGGAGAATGCCGAGCAGTAAGTTAGATTTCTGGCTCTTTCATTCTGCAATTTTAATTGGTTGGTTGGCAGTTCTCGGAAAAATAAAAACAGTTTTTTTTAAAACACTTCAAAGTATATGTTTAGGAAAGTTGAACAGCTGGAAGGCATGTCGATGTTTATCCCATCACAGAGTTATTAGGTCTTCATAGTGTGTCGCATACATCAACTGTGCGTCGTATACATCAACTGTGCGTCGTATACATCAACTGTGCGTCGTATACATCAACTGTGCGTCGTATACATCAACTGTGCGTCGTATACATCAACTGTGCGTCGTATACATCAACTGTGCGTCGTATACATCAACTGTGCGTCGTATACATCAACTGTGCGTCGTATACATCAACTGTGCGTCGTATACATCAACTGTGCGTCGTATACATCAACTGTGCGTCGTATACATCAACTGTGCGTCGTATACATCAACTGTGCGTCGTATACATCAACTGTGCGTCGTATACATCAACTGTGCGACATGAAACACAATTTTGTTACATAATTCTCATGAAACGAAATTGAAAATTCCACGCTTTTTTACTGTATGACGCTTATGATCATAAAACCTTAAACTCCATTTATATTGTTGGATTATACCTGATCTTATCGGAGGATGAGTTGCCTCGTTTGTTCCTTACTAACGCTTTTTTCATGCATCACAGCCGTTTTCTTTTATCAGTGACGTTAGTCAGCGGTTTACTCGTTCTGTTTTCACTGATTACTTCGTTTTTCAAAGAAACTGGAGTGTGCTTTAAGCCATGAAACATTTATGACGTTGATATTTTTATTGCTCTTGCACTTTTTGAATGATTTCCTCAAGTCATTCTGCTTCGATACCTGACCTCACGTGACCCGTTGGATCAGCTTACTGATAGTCATGTAAATAAGATGCGAGTATGCACAGGGTAAAAGCAAAAAAAGAAATGGTAGTGATAAAATAGACATTTTTGTAACATACATTGAACGTGATTTTTATGTGTAGGAATCGAGAGGGAGAATGATAAAAAAGACATTTTTGTAACATACATTGAACGTGATTTTTATGTATAGGAATCGAGAGGGAGAATTAAATCTGGATAGCTAGGTGTCAGAACAATAGCTAGATCTTCCTTGAACAGCTGTTTCGATCTGTGGGAACAATCAAATTTCCATTGCACGGAATGATTAGTCATTGAAACTTTCGATACTAATCTGACACTAAAAACAGCTGCAATTTACGAAGGATCCTGTCTGGATTACGAACAAAGGCTTCGATGCTGGAGGCCTTCATTTTGTTAATAATGTTACTGTAGCTGAATTCCGAAAGTTGTTTTGAAATGCTTGAATTTCATTGATTCAAAGTTGTCGAATTTATCACTATCATCATCGTGAAAATCTATGATTAAAATCCAATGATAAATCAGACATCTCTACATACACTCGCAATTTTCTGTGAGATACAAGTATTCAATAATAGCAATGACTCACAAAATGCATGTTTTACGAGAAATGAGACAGATGACTGCCACAGAATTTTGAAAGAAGCGTCAAAACTTCATCGAAATAGGCTGCCTCAACCAACGCGGTAATATTTTCAGTACCTCGTAAAATAGTACGTTCAGTGTACTATAGTGATTTAAAGTTAGCTTACACCATTATAAGTTCTTTTTGAATAAACTTTCATAATCTCTCCAGCGATTTCCCGGTCCATGCTTTATCTAATTTTTGAGAACTTTTTTCGGAAGATGGACGGACATTTGTTACAGATCGTATCCACAATACAGCCCGCGAGAAGGCTAAATTTTGTCCTTCATAAGTACTGCAAACCCAGCGTCGAATTGGCTGTCATTCTTTGAAGCAAGGTGCTCAATTTTGTAGTGCTTTATCACTTAAATAGTAGCATGGACGGTGACAATCAAGAAACTGGAAAAGATTAAAACAGTCTTTTGCGTACACAGATGGAGAGAGGAAAAACAAGTTTGGTGGCGCTGAAGTCCTACCTTCTAACACGACCTCTTGCATCGCAAAGTATTCGTCAATGACGCCGATAGCTTTCTGACCGAGCTCCTTCTCTTCGTCGTCGTCTGGGCTGTTGGTGAGAACCTTGTAGATCTGCACAGACACCGTGAACTAGAGTGTCGATCCTCGAGCTTACAATATATTCTAATGTGAACCTCAATTAATGCAATTGAAATTCGTTCGTTGAATAATTTTGCTGCAACATCTAAGAGTAATTTAAATAAATAAAGACTGCGTTAACTGAAACGAATTTAAATAGCAATGGCTGAATTTACAGAAACAAATTTAAATAACTATGGCTGCATCAACTGAAACAAATTTGAATTACTTTGGCTATATTAACTGAAGCAATTTAAATAAACAACTCTGGCTGTAATAACTGGCATTAGTTTATATAAATAACTCTGGTGCTGGTACCGACTTTTTTATAAATTGAGGTACGTGCTAAACAATACAAAGCTCGATGATCGGCTATACTTTGGTTGTATTGCTTTAATTTCAAGTACTACTCATTCATCCCCGCATTTTTTCTCTTCAATTCTATGCATCACCTTTGTTGGAACTTTGCTTTTTTGATACGAACGTTCTGCTTGGCTAAGCAAGAGAAATGTGTGGGTTTAAAATGAAGAATTGTTAAAAAATTAGCTTTGCAGTAAAAATTGAAAAACTAATTCCTCTAGTCAATAGAAATTTGCGATATGGAATTTCGTATTCACTTTGCGTATAAGTTACACCAATGTTGTCGGTTGGTAATCTCAGCAATAAATTTGGAAGCAGAAAAAACGCGTGCATTTAGTTTAGTTCTTTCAGAGTTGTTCAATAAATTTTCCATTTAGAAGCCTGTTCGCTGAACTCACAACAAGCTGTTGTCAATTTCTGTGTTTAAAAATGCCACAGACATACTTATCGAGTAATTTTCAAGTTACGACTCAGCCGCTTCGAAAGTCGGGGTAAAAAGTTGTGCTTCGTCCAATTTTAGTATTAGTTTAACTCCAAGTATACCAGGAAAAATTTTACGCTTGAAGGAACAGTAGAGTCACTAATTATGAAATTCTAGTGCAAGTTCAGTCTCCATTTTTTATATCGTTATCACTCTTAAACACGTCTGAACTTTTCCAGTCAATGTCAAGCGTGGTGACACTATGCCCGCGTTAGATTGACGTAGTGTACGATGCGTTCCCTAAATATATCCTGAAAATAGTAATACTGAAACCAAATTTACAGAAACGATCTTGGAAGCGATAAATTCACGTCTCTTAAAGGTAGTCAACTTGAATATTTGATAGAATGATCCTATGTGCTCCCTAAATAAATCCTGAAAATAGTAATACTGAGACCAAATTCATCAGAGAAATGTTCGAAGCGATGAATTCACGTCTCTCAAAGGCAGTCAATTCGGATGTTTGATAGAATGATGTTATAAAAACATATGCGAGGATCCTAGCATTGTCAAATTTTTTAAATTTGTCTTGTCTCTACTTACTCGGCGTGTTTATTCTCAGTTGAAGAGCATGAAAATGTTATCTTATCGTTTATCAGTGAAGATCACGTATCTTGTCCAAAAAATGATTACTGCGAAATTTATAGAAGCGTCTATGAATTTTCCTGAACTTCAAATTATTTTGCTAGTAGATTCCTAATTTCAGATTTGAAATGCAAGTCTCAATAAAAAGGATGAATAGTTAAAGTAAAAAACTAACGAGTTAAATAAAAAAAACAATGACGTAGAGGATAAAGAACAGCTAGGGTCCCAGGTTTTTTGTGTTAGATAAATAAAGATGAGTAAGATAAAGATGAGTCAGATAAATGTATGATTTTGAAAGATGACGATGAAAGGCTAATTAGATAAGGAAAGGAGAAAGAGAGAAAACTAGACCAATAAATATAAATCTTTACAGAGGTAAAAAAAACGGTAATCAAGAAGTAAATGTTATCAGAAACTTAAAGATGTTACAGAATATGATTGATAACTCTCAAGCAAAAAAATTAGAAATCATCGATTCCGAGGGTAATGTAATAGTCAGGAATGAGGGAGGATGAAGACACTTCCGAAAAAAAATGAAATGTTTAAAATCGAGCCGTTGTGCACTGAATAGCAACTCACCCCATGCATGACTTTGTTGTGATCCTCTTGCGGTAGTCGCCTGAACGGGATCTTGACCTCCGCCAGCCCCACGAGAACACCGCTTGTGTTCCACATCGCGGGCCGGTGGGTGTCTGTCCTGCTTCTGTCAAGTTTGGGAGCTGTAGTTTAGTAATTCTTTTTTTTTGCCCTGATTAGCTTCTCACTTTCAATTTACTGTCAGTCTTAAGCGAATGGTTTTCTAGTTGTTCAATCTGTGTTAAGAGAGAGGGTGCAATTTTGTGTTTGACAAATTTAGCTCCACATAGTTTTTCGAACTAAAGTTCCTGTAAAGTTAATAATTTTCTAAGTTTTCATTAACTAAGTTTTCATTAACTGAGTAGATTTTCTAAGTTTTCTAAGTTGATTATAATAGATTTCACGAGTTAATATTTATTCTGAAACAATCCACTGGGAAGAACTCGAGTTCACATTTTCTCAAGTTAACTTCGCCTAAAAATCTCGGTTCCTACTGTAATTGTGATATTTATTTTTTCCAAGTTAAGATGGCATTGAACAACATTGTGTTTTTGGGGTCGCTTTTCCTTTCAATTGAAGACCATTATGGTAACATGCGTGAGATACCAAAATTTTTAACTTCGTAACCCTTAATTAATCGGTTCCACCTAACCGTAGGTAGCGGAATCCAGCTGAAGCATGCCATAAATTTTTTTTATTTACTCTTGATTCAATTCATCACAGTTTGTTTCCCTTCTGATTCGTATGCTGAGGTGAGTCAAGTCTATTTATTAATCTCGCTCACCATATAAATGTTGAAACTGTGAGTAATCAAATATATGTTACTTTGAGCTCCTTAAACTCGATAAAGTTAAGCACTGGATTTTTCTTTGACCTAATTACGTAAAGACGTCTCCTTCCTTGACGACCGTCTGATTTCCGAGTACTATAACGAAATAGAATAATCTCTTTGAGCATCATGGATGAAATTGCGCTTGGCGCTCCTCAGGGAGATACAACAATATTATTTTACCAATGAAAATTAGCGCTCCCAGGAGGAAGATACGAAGTTCTGAACAGTGAGTTAGGTAGGTAGACCTTCTTTGCCGAAATAATTTTTTTTCGTCAATGACCATCTTTATTCAGGTCACAGCCGTCCTGTTTATCAGGACCTCTGCCATTCATCTTTAACTTTTGTCATGTTACATAACCTTCTTTCTTATTAATATTTTTGTGCTGCGTAATCGTGTGCGGGAACACACCTTGTGCATAGATTCTGTGCTCCCTCAACTCCATACTAAATGGTGCCCTCATATTTCCTCTATTTAAACGTCTTCGTTGTGGTAAGGGAGGTTAAAATTAACTTACGAGCATTCAATTATTACAACTTTCATAACTATCAGTAGATATAAATTCAATTGTCAACTCGTTCGTTTTTCAAATCAAATTTTGAGCTTCACATAGAAATTCTAGGAAAAAGCGTTAAGAAATGGGTGGCGACGACAGAAAAATAACGAATGGGCGCAGCACACTCGAACCGACAAATCTATTTAGAATTTAAAATAGGATAAGAAATGAGATTGAATCAATATAAAATAAAATGCTACATCGACTAGAAGGATTGTTTTGCGTCTGTTCACTCGCTCTTAATAAAAATAGCCGTGCTACTGCAGGTTCGCTGCGCTATCAATAGCATGACGTGGCGGTGGCTTTGCAGTGACACAAATGTCAAGTGCAATCTTGGCACAATTCTTTTTAGCTCACCGCAAACGCGCCCGTCACTGGAGCTGCGGTAATTCTGTCGGTGAACTTCACTGAATGATATCGAACTACATTGAACGACTATATTTGCCTCTATTTGCAAAGAGTGGTTTCATGCAGCATGTACTGCAGTAATGGGTGTAATAATGGGAATGTTCCGTAGCTCTTAGTGCAAGGAATTGCTCGTGGTCAGAACGTGACTAGTTCTGCTCCATCAAACCAGTTACTGCTCTGAATTGTGGAAAACTCCTGGGGCACTGTATCGATATTTCCCCTTAGGGGGATACAACTATTGTATCTATCGGAATTAGCGCTCCCAGGAGGATTATGTGAGGGCCTGAGCTAAAGGTTAGGTAGGCTGTCTTTTTGTTTAAATAGAATAGGTTTTTGTTTTATTACGGACCATCTTTTTTTGGTTCACTGCTGTCCTGTTTTTTCAGCACCTACTACTTTCTTCTTCAACTTTGATCTTGTTCCATGAACTTCTTTCTCATCTTACTGTTTCTGGGCCCTTTCTGCATAGATTCCACGTTCCCTCAACGCCATACTAAATTTTGCTTCTTCCTTCCTCTCTTTGGATCGCCTTTGTTGCGGATAGCGAGCCTTAAACTAACTAATAATCTAATCTGTATCGATATTTAAAGGAGCTGAACACTGAAACTTACATCAATTACCGAGAAGGTTAAATAATTCAAGTAACTTAGTGGCGATGAACAAATTGTAATGATTTCCAAAGTGTTAAGTGTGATACTTTTTTCAACCAGTGATGTTTACTGTCTAACCATACCTACTTATTATCTGTTCCCATATCATCCTGACGATTTAAACAGAGCACGTCTATGGCAGTCACTAGAATTTTTGGAGTGATACTGACTGCTATCTGAAGTACACAAGCGACCAGATAATCTGAGATAAAGTTCGTACCTGAACCTATTTCTTAGCGCAGCTTCTGCCTCCTCATCAAGTGATGTTCACTGTTTCCTGCAAAAGTTTTTACGGTTTACGGGAAGCAACTTTGTTAACCATCAATTTAAACTTACTCATAATGTATTCTTCCTTTCTTTTTTCTTCTATCTTTCCCCCTTTCTTTCTTTTTTCTTTCTTTTCCTCTTTCTTTCTTTTCCTCTTTCTTTCTTTTCCTCTTTCTTTCTTTTCCTCTTTCTTTCTTTTCCTCTTTCTTTCTTTTCCTCTTTCTTTCTTTTCCTCTTTCTTTCTTTCCCCTCAGGAAGATGCAAATAGTTTATCTATGGGACCTCAGAGAGAATATGTGAAGTCGTGAGCTAACGTTAAGGTACGCCTTCCTATTCTTGAAATAGAACAGGTTTTTTGTTTTGTTGCAGACCCTATTTTTCAGTTTACTGCTCTTCTGTTTTCAGCACCTATCATTTTCTTCTTCAACTTTTACCTTGTTTCATGAACTTATTTCTAAACCTACTGCATTTATGCATCTTTTGCATAGATTCCACGTTCCCTTTAGTCCGTACTAAATTGTGACTTCCTTCTTGATCTCTTTGAAGTGCCTTAGGGCGTCTTAAATAACGTCCAATATCTAATTCCTAATATTTTTCTCTTTATGTATTTAATTATTTATTTATTTTTTATCTATTCATGTATTTGTTCATTTGTGCATTGTTTTTTTGTTGCTTTATTTATTTTGTTTATTTATTGGTTTATTTACTGTTTTTATTTGGCAAATAGATAACTTTAGCTCGAGCTCCTGAAGGAACATTTAAAATCAATTTAGATTTAAATATGATTTTCTAAATGCAGTTTTTAACTGTTGATGCCAAAATGTGCTGTTCTAGTTCACAAATTTTATAACTGTTTAAATTATATTTTATATTATATTATATTAAAGCACCAAATAGCTCTAATACAATTTTAAAAGCCCCAGAATTTCCTCATTTATGATGGTTGTAACCCAACTTAGCGATAATAAATAGGAAGCATTTAACACGTAACCAGTGGTGGGTTAAACTGAAGTTCAGAGTTTATTTCAAATTAAGTTATTCCAATTTTCCACAAAATGAATAAATGATTCATTAGGAGAGGCCTTTATTTTATTTTCATTAAGTTCGTGTAGAAATTCAGTTTTTGAATAACGGTCACCCGCGTAATAGAAATCTTCTTTTTGATTGCCGGTGGGTCACTATCCAGTCAACAATTTAATTTAATTTGAAAATTTAATAATAAATTTAGTAATTCTAGGCTAAATTGGACAATTTTTTCTAAGCGTAAAAGTTTAAAGTTAACACAAAAAATTAATATTAAATAAAAAATAATGTTGACTGAAAAATATTTATGATAAATTTAAAAACTTGATGTTATGTAAAATTAAAAAAATTGATGCTAAATTTTAGATATTATCGTTAAATTAGAAAATTATTGTTTAATTTATCTAATTTCAATATACTTAATTCAGACAATTTTAAGCAATTTACACGCTTCTGTGGCATATCTCTTCTAAAATACGAGCTTTTTTACGAGCATGATTTAACTTCTTCCGTATCTCAACTTTATTCCCAACACATATTGGGCTGCTGTTGTGTATGCGTATTATTTGTACGTATCGCATATCAAGAAGTGTCACATGGGTTTTTCGGTACGCACTTCTGCCCTATCATCGCCCTTATCGTCAGCCTGACAGATATGTCTGACATAAAGTCAAGGCTACTTCGAGAAACTGTTGTACGGGACCTTTTTTCAACGTTACGTTCGTAGTAAAAATTTCAACAGGAGCTGCCATTTGTGTTTTAGTGTATGGTAAAATGGCGCTTTTTCGATGCCGGGTAGCAAAGAATCAAGGTTGTGGGATTGAAGAAATGTATTCTCCTGGTACTTTAGGATGGTTTTGTAGTGATAAATGCTGCACTTTTCTTCTAATTTCCTCTCCGCTGTTAGAACAAAAATGATAGTTTTGGGGGAGCCGGAAGGGTGACAAGACAAGCGGGGGAACGGAGAACTTGGCCCTTGAAAACGAAAGGAAAAAGATT
The DNA here is from genome assembly GCA_030386875.1 of Morinoia aosen. Taxonomy (NCBI): domain Eukaryota; kingdom Metazoa; phylum Arthropoda; class Malacostraca; order Amphipoda; family Talitridae; genus Morinoia; species Morinoia aosen. The sequence goes on along the minus strand of CM059568.1, from coordinate 64,258,110 downwards.
GGAAAAATTATAGTTACGAGTGCACACGGCCCGTCAAAAATGGCATAATGTTCGACGAATCACATGACTTACGTTCCTATTCCTTAACAATATCCGTGATATTCATTCCGACTCTGAATCTGATGGATTAATACACCGAAAATTGTGGAGTTGATGAAGCTTGTATCACAGATACGCTCATCTCACACTGCAGGCTGGTGGGTGAGACGGACAGACGGACGAACGCGGTTGCTATCACAATACAGTTATAGGTCACAGAAAAAGTAGAATTTACATTTTAATTTTCAACCTTGGTATCAATTATAATAAACTTAATCAGAGAGTGGGTTCATATACTGATATAAGTTTTATTAAGGATCCCAATTGGAATACAGAAAATAGTTTCCAATATTCTACAGTCGATATAATTCAATATTTTCTATTTAGTTTACCTGTTGCCGCAGTTCTGTCATCGACAAAGCAGCGCGACCCTTTGTGTTCAAATTAGTTCGAACTTCGTTGCCTCTTGGCCTGTTCTTGTCACTTGGCGTTCGTTAGCGTAGGGCTCGGTTGCCTCCGCCGGTGTTGCATATGTTGCACTTCGGTTGGGGCGTCTGTGTCGCTGCGCAATAGGTATTTTTATTTCATTTCTCTAGTTTGTTCATTATTCATTTATTTCATATTCGCTTGTGTAACATTATGTATCCTTTACAGACCAATGTTTATGACCTGTTTGTAGTAACAATAAAGACTTGCTGCTACACGTGTTTGATAGACATTGTAAAACCAAATCAGGTCGTAGAGTTAGGGAGATGCGAAGTCGCACGACCTGGCAAAATCTTGACTTCGATGCTCTCCCCATGTAGGCGTGAAATAGACCCTACATTTAGTCATAAACATTCCATAGAAGTGCATGTAATCATTCTAGTGGGCACGTGTGGTGAAGACTCGTTTGTGGTGAAACGTGGTGAAAATATGGAAATTCTGAAATTACGGTAAAGCTATGGCAGCCGTACGTTCTCCTCCAGGCAAGACGCTTCCTGCTGCTGGTGATCCACCCTCAGCCAAGTTGGCGTCGGTGACTCGTATTAAGCACGAGATTGAAGAACTGCTCGACGACCCCGAAAATAACTTGGCGTCCATCAGGTCCTTGTACACGGAGTATCTGACGAGAGTAGAGAGGCTCTACGAGGCGTGCCATGAGAAGCATGAAGAGTGGTTAGATCGCCACAAAGAAGGTATTTCTCAATTTAGAGATACCGTACAACATGTCATCGATCAGCCCTTGGTGGCTGTGGTTAGGTCAGCGGTCGCTTCAAGAACTTCACGGAGCGCAGTTTCTACATCGTCGTCGAGGATTCATTTGGCTGAACAGCGAGCTGATGCCATAGCGAAAAAATCTGTGCTTCAGAAAACGTTAGCACTCGAAATACAAGAATTTGATTTGAAGACTAATTATGAACCGTGTTTGCTCTCATTGAAACATCAAAGGCAAATTTTGGCCAGTGAAGAAGCTGACGTTAAGCTAAAAATTCTTAGTGACGAATTGGAGGACGCGAGCATCAACGAAGTTGAAAGGAAATCTACTGGCGAGCCTTCGGTGCTGGGAGCGCCAGCACAGCCTTCGGTGCTGGGAGCGCCAGCACAGCCTTCGGTGCTGGGAGCGCCAGCACAGCCTTCGGTGCTGGGAGCGCCAGCACAGCCTTCGGTGCTGGGAGCGCCAGCACAGCCTTCGGTGCTGGGAGCGCCAGCACAGCCATCGGTGCTGGGAGCGCCAGCACAGCCTTCGGTGCTGGGAGCGCCAACACAGCCTTCGGTGCTGGGAGCGCCAGCACAGCCTTCGGTGCTGGGAGCGCCAGCACAGCCTTCGGTGCTGGGAGCGCCAGCACAGCCTTCGGTGCTGGGAGCGCCAGCACAGCCTTCTACTGTAAGTTCGGCATCTGAAGATAGGCTTTTGCACATTTTGGCGCGGCAAAATGAAATATCTTTGGCTATGGCTCAATGTTACGATAGGGCTTCGCTCCCTAAAAAGGATTTGATCGTTTACGACGGTACGGATCCGACGAAGTTTAAAGGCTTTATGCAGACCTTTGAACGTATAGTAGAGTCTAAATGCAGCGATGACGGTGACAAACTAGTTTATTTGGGACAGTACACGGCAGGCAAGGCCTGGCAACTTGTTCATAGTTGTTCCCATAAGGATCCGTCGGCCGCTTTTACTGCGGCGAAGCAACTTCTAGTTAGAGAGTACGGAAATGAATTTAACGTTGCCCATGCTTATATTCAGAAGCTAGATAAATGGCCTGAGATCAGAAATGACGACGTTGATGCCCTGCAGGACCTTTCTATCTTCCTGTTAGATTGTTGTCACTTTCTAGAAGGTATGTCTATTTGTAATCAACTCCAGAGTCCTAAAGAAATAATGAATGTTGTTAAAAAAATGCCGTATAAAATGCGTGAACGTTGGAGGAGACGAACTCATGAGTTGCTCGCTGTTCAAGGGCACGTAACCTTCAAGTCTCTGACGGAATTTGTACAGCTAGAAGTATCTGTTCTTAAGCAACCGTTGTTTGGTACCATTTCTGATTCTCAGGATAACAAAGCTAAAAAACTTGGCACTAGGAAAATTTTAACTAATTCTACAGCTGCGAAACTAGCAGAACTGAAGACTTTGTGCCTGTACTGCGAGAAGCTAGATCACGGCATTTTCGAGTGTAATTTGTTCCAAAGTAAGCCTGTTGCTGATAGGGTTAAGTTTGTCAGAAAATGTAAACTTTGCTTCGCATGTTTGAAAGGAAACCATTTTTCAAAGACTTGTCTTAGTAGGCTTACTTGTGCTATTTGTAAAAAGGGGCACTCTACTGTCCTCCATGACCCATTTAAAATGTCGCCTAGTTCCCATAGACAAAGTAATGAGCCGGCAGCTACGGCAGCGGATGCTGGGGTCAGTTCGTGCAAGGCTGGAAATTACCGCATCAGTGGGGCTGGCAAGGATGGGGGTCGCTCTTTCATTAAAATTGCTACGCCAATTGTACCTGCAATTATCAAGGTGAGCGGCGGTAAAGAGGTAATAGTGAATTGCGCACTTGATAACGCTTCATCAGACTGTTGGTTCAATGAGAGTTTGTTGACAAGGTTAGGCGTTGCGGCTGAAGAGTCTAAAATTGATTTAACAACGATGCAGGGCGTAATTCGCGATATGAAGACTCTCGTTTTGAATAACATTCAGGTTTACAACCTTGACAAAGAGTTTGTGACTACCATACCTGTGCTATATAGCAAGGAGACAGAAAGCTGGCCCTTCACTTCAAGCGATTTGGTGTCTTCAGAAGATACTAAAGGCCTATCGTATTTGGCTGATGTCCCGTTTCGTTTCATAAATACGCCTGTAGACGTGTTAATTGGCATGAACATGCCAGCATTGTTGAAACCTTCGCAAATAGTTGAGCGAGGTGCAGACGAACCTTTTGCGGCCCTGTACGCTCTGGGATGGTCTCTGAACGGCCCTTTGTCTCGTGGTGATAGCAAGGCAAGGTGCTGCCGAGTCGCCACGAGAGACTCGCTAGCAAAGGATATCGATGCATTTTTTGAGAAAGATTTCCTTGATGGCACCAGAGAATTGGCCATGTCACAAAATGACAAAAAATGGCTTGCTAGCGTAGGCAATAGTGTGCGCAAATTGCCAGATAACCATTACGAAATTAAGCTGCCTCTCAAAGATGACGATCTTCCAAATAATCGGCAACAAGCCTTTAATAGGTTTCAGTCAACTGTGCGAAAGTTTGGCAATGACGACTTACTTTTCCAAGAGTATAGAGATTTCATGCAAGTTATGCTAGATAATGACTTCATGGAACTTGTGCCACCAGACGAGCTGGATGTTAGTCCTAAGCGTTGTTGGTATTTGACTCATCATGCTGTCTTTCACAAGAGAAAGGGTAAAATTAGAGTAGTTTTCGATTGCTCGTTAAAATTTCGAGGTGTATCCTTGAACGATAAACTGCTTCAGGGGCCTGACCTGACAAATAACTTGTTTGGTGTTTTGCTTAGGTTTAGGCAAGACAATGTTGCAGTCATTGCCGATATTCAAAAAATGTTTTATCAAGTAAGGGTACCAAAACCTGATGCTGATTATTTACGTTTATTTTGGTTTGATTCAACATTTCAGAGAGTTGTAGAGTATAGATTACTTGTTCACGTCTTTGGAGCAACCAGCTCTCCTAGCATAGCGAATTTCGCGTTGCGTAAGACAGCTCTTGACAATAAAACCTGCAGCGAAAGAGCTAGAGCCGCCGTTCTAAAACGTTTTTACGTAGACGATTACCTCTCTTCTTGTGAAACTGAAACCGAATCCGTTGCTTTGGCTAGAGAGGTTAAATCTGTGCTGCGAGCGGGTGGCTTTGAACTTTCCCGGTTTTCGAGCAATTCTGAAGCCGTATTGAGAGCTCTAAACTGTGATGCAGATCACGATGACGTGCGCGACCTCCCACAAAATCCAGAATGCTCTGCTCTAGGCGTGATCTGGAACAAAAACAAAGATGAGCTTGGGTTTAGAATAAACGATCAATCGACTGAAATTGTGACGAAGCGTAGCATTTTGAGAACCGTAGCTTCTATATTCGATCCTCTTGGCTTGGTAACTCCTTGTGTTGTTGCTGGCAAAAAACTGTTCCAGGAGGCTTGTAAGTTGAAAATAGGTTGGGATGATCAGTTACCCGCGCATTTAAGCCTTGCTTGGAATAAATGGTATAGTGAGATCTTGAATTTGGGGCAGTTTGTACTTCCCCGTTGCCTCAAACTTGTACTGTCTCATTATAAGGTCGAAATGCACGTTTTTACAGATGGTAGTGAATTTGCTTATGGAGCCTGCATATATCTAAAATTTTTCTATTCAGATTCAACTGTGTCGTGTTCCTTACTAGCGAGCAAGTCTCGATTGACGCCACTCAGTAATTCGACGCTTAAAACTGTGCCTAGAATAGAACTGTGTAGCGCGAAGCTAGGAGTAGAGTTGCCCGCGAAGGTTAAAGCGGAACTTGAATTTGCTGTTGGCAAAGAATATTTTTGGTCAGATAGCCGAACCGTACTTGGTTACATAAAAAATGAATCGAAGCGTTTTCACCGCTTCGTAGACAATAAAGTTTGTTTCATCAGAAATTTTTCGAGCCCTGATGATTGGTATTACGTACCAACGAAATTAAACGGTGCCGACATTATTAGTAGAGGATGTTCTCCTAAACAGTTGCTTAGTACCAAGTGTTGGACATCCGGTCCGGTTTTCCTAACGTCGTTGGAAGAAAACTTTCCATCGCAGGAACTCGATCTTTCGGTGCCTGACGGAGACAGTGAGGTAAAGGCTGAATCTGTTGTACTATGCAGTACCATTACCGACAAGTCGTCCCCGATAGATCTTTTAATGACTTCTGTTTCTAGTTGGAGTAAACTAAAATATAGAATAGCTTGGTTGTTGAAACTAAAGAATGCATTGCGCTCTCGTAGAGGTTTGAAGTGTGCCACCGTATCTGTCCACGACCTGAAGGAGGCGGAAATTGTTATTGTGAAATTTATTCAGGATAAATATTATTCAGAGTCAGTCGCTCTCCTCGTTAAGGGGCAAAATGTAAAAAAGCGTTCTAATCTAAGAAAACTTACCCCATTTCTTGACGCAGAAGGCGTACTGAGAGTCGGCGGGCGTTTAGAACGGTCAAATTTTAGCTTTGCAGTGCGACATCCAATCATTCTCCCTGCAGCTTCTCCGTTAACAAGACTCTTGATTGAAGGCGTCCACATCGCAGTTGGCCATCTTGGACGCGAGAGTATTTTAGCTAATCTGCGCAAGAAATTCTGGGTTGTCAGAGCAAATTCGTTGACACGCAAGGTTGTCAAAGAATGCTTCCAGTGTCGCAAGCTTCAGTCAAAACCTCGTGACCAGCTGATGTCTCAGCTCCCAGAAGCTAGAGTGAGAGGAGACGCGCCTCCTTTCACCAATACGGGCGTAGATTTCTTCGGCCCGTTCCACGTTGCCCACGGAAGGAAGACGGAGAAAAGGTACGGAGTAATTTTCTCGTGCCTGGCCAGCCGAGCTGTCCATCTGGAAATCGCAAGTTCTCTGTCTACAGATTCATTTATCTGTGCACTAAGACACTTCCTTTGTCGGAGAGGCAACATAACCTCCTTCATCAGCGACAACGGAACGAACTTCGTTTCAGGCAACAAGGAACTCAAAAAATCCATTGAAGAATGGAATGGTTCGGTGGTAGCAAGTTGGCTGAAGCAACGAAACATCTCCTGGGTCTTCAATCCTCCTACAGCCTCAAATTTTGGTGGGGTATATGAAAGAGAAATTAGGACCGTCAGGAAAATACTGACGTCGCTCCTGAATGAGCAGCGCATCAAATTTACAGAGGAACTCCTTAGCACCTTAATGTGCGAAGTGGAAGCAATCATGAACAGTCGTCCCTTAACCGCAGTTTCCGACGACCCCACGGATGCAGAAGCCCTTACTCCCAACCAGCTCCTGCTTTTGAACTCCGGCGTCACTTACCCACCTGGGCTCTTCAAAAAGGAAGAAAACTACAGCCGGAGACGGTGGCGTCAAGTACAATACTTGGCTA
>CM059568.1:64220266-64251017 GCA_030386875.1 Morinoia aosen | reverse complement strand
TGCTCTGCTCCCTGAAAAGGATGCTCTACTCCCTGAAAAGGGTGCTCTACTCCCTGAAAAGGGTGCTCTACTCCCTGAAAAGGGTGCTCTACTCCCTGAAAAGGGTGCTCTACTCCCTGAAAAGGGTGCTCTACTCCCTGAATAGGGTGCTCTACTCCCTGAAAAGGGTGCTCTACTCCCTGAATAGGGTGCCCAACTCCCTGAAAAGGGTGCCCAACTCCCTGAAAAGGGTGTCCAACTCCCTGAAAAGGGTGCCCAACTCCCTGAAAAGGGTGCCCTACTCCCTGAAAAGGGTGCTCTACTCCCTGAAAAGGGTGCTCTACTCCCTGAAAAGGATGCTCTACTCCCTGAATAGGGTGCTCTACTCCCTGAAAAGGGTGCTCTACTCCCTGAATACGGTGCTCTACTCCCTGAAAAGGGTGCTCTACTCCCTGAAAAGGGTGCTCTACTTCCTGAAAAGGGTGCTCTACTCCCTGAAAAGGGTGCTCTACTCCCTGAAAAGGGTGCTCTACTCCCTGAAAAGGGTGCTCTACTCCCTGAAAAGGGTGCTCTACTCCCTGAAAAGGGTGCTCTACTCCCTGAATAGGGTGCTCTACTCCCTGAAATGGGTGCCCAACTCCCCGAAAAGGGTGCCCAACTCCCTGAAAAGGGTGCCCAACTCCCTGAAAAGGGTGCCCAACTCCCTGAAAAGGATGCCCAACTCCCTTAAAAGGGTGCCCAACTCCCTGAAAAGGGTGCCCAACTCCCTGAAAAGGGTGCCCAACTCCCTGAAAAGGGTGCCCAACTCCCTGACAAGGGTGCCCAACTCCCTGAAAAGGGTGCCACACTCCCTGAAAAGGGTGCCCAACTCCCTGAAAAGGGTGCTCTACTCCATGAAAAGGGTGCTCTACTCCCTGAAAAGGGTGCTCTACTCCTTGAAAAGGGTGCCCAACTCCCTGAAAAGGGTGCCCAACTTCCTGAAAAGGGTGCTCAACTCCCTGAAAAGGGTGCCCAACTCCCTGAAAAGGGTGCTCTACTCTCTGAAAAGGGTGCTTTTCTCCCTGAAAAGGGTGCCCAACTCCCTGAAAAGGGTGCTCTACTCCCTGAAAAGGGTGCTCTACTCCCTGAAAAGGGTGCCCAACTCCCTGAAAAGGGTGCGCAGCTCCCTGAAAAGGGTGCTCTACTCCCTGAAAAGGGTGCCCAACTCCCTGAAAAAGGTGTCCAACTCCCTGAAAAGGGTGCCCAACTCCCTGAAAAGGGTGCTCTGCTCCCTGAAAAGGGTGCTCTACTCCCTGAAAAGAGTGCTCTACTCCCTGAAAAGGGTGCTCTACTCCCTGAAAAGGGTGCCCAACTCCCTGAAAAGGGTGCCCAACTCCCTGAAAAGGGTGCCCAACTCCCTGAAAAGGGTGCCCAACTCCCTGAAAAGGGTGCCCTACTCCCTGAAAAGGGTGCTTTACTCCCTGAAAAGGGTGCTCTACTCCCTGAAAAGGATGCTCTACTCCCTGAATAGGGTGCTCTGCTCCCTGAAAAGGGTGCTCTACTCCCTGAATAGGGTGCTCTACTCCCTGAAAAGGGTGCTCTACACCCTGAAAAGGGTGCGTGCTCGACTCCCTGAAAAGGGTGCTCTACTCCCTGAAAAGGGTGCTCTACTCCCTAAAAAGGGTGCCACACTCCCTGAAAAGGGTGCCCAACTCCCTGAAAAGGGTGCTCTACTCCATGAAAAGGGTGCTCTACTCCCTGAAAAGGGTGCTCTACTCCTTGAAAAGGGTGCCCAACTCCCTGAAAAGGGTGCCCAACTCCCTGAAAAGGGTGCCCAACTCCCTGAAAAGGGTGCCCAACTCCCTGAAAAGGGTGCTCTACTCTCTGAAAAGGGTGCTCTTCTCCCTGAAAAGGGTGCCCAACTCCCTGAAAAGGGTGCTCTACTCCCTGAAAAGGGTGCTCTACTCCCTGAAAAGGGTGCCCAACTCCCTGAAAAGGGTGCGCAGCTCCCTGAAAAGGGTGCTCTACTCCCTGAAAAGGGTGCCCAACTCCCTGAAAAAGGTGTCCAACTCCCTGAAAAGGGTGCCCAACTCCCTGAAAAGGGTGCTCTGCTCCCTGAAAAGGGTGCTCTACTCCCTGAAAAGAGTGCTCTACTCCCTGAAAAGGGTGCTCTACTCTCTGAAAAGGGTGCCCAACTCCCTGAAAAGGGTGCCCAACTCCCTGAAAAGGGTGCCCAACTCCCTGAAAAGGGTGCCCAACTCCCTGAAAAGGGTGCCCTACTCCCTGAAAAGGGTGCTTTACTCCCTGAAAAGGGTGCTCTACTCCCTGAAAAGGGTGCTCTACTCCCTGAAAAGGGTGCTCTACTCTCTGAAAAGGGTGCTCTACTCCCTGAAAAGGGTGCTCTACTCCCTGAAAAGGGTGCTCTACTTCCTGAAAAGGGTGCTCTACTCCCTGAAAAGGGTGCTCTACTCCCTGAAAAGGGTGCCCAACTCCCTGAAAAGGGTGCCCAACTCCCTGAAAAGGGTGCCCAACTCCCTGAAAAGGGTGCTCAACTCCCTGAAAAGGGTGCCCAACTCCCTGAAAAGGGTGCCCAACTCCCTGAAAAGGGTGCCCAACTCCCTGAAAAGGGTGCCCAACTCCCTGAAAAGGGTGCCCAACTCCCTGAAAAGGGTGCCCAACTCCCTGAAAAGGGTGCCCAACTCCCTGAAAAGGGTGCCCTACTCTCTGAAAAGGGTGCCCTACTCCCTGAAAAGGGTGCCCTACTCCCTGAAAAGGGTGCCCTACTCTCTGAAAAGAGTGCCCAACTCCCTGAAAAGGGTGCCCTACTCCCTGAAAAGGGTGCTCTACTCCCTGAAAAGGGTGCTCTACTCCCTGAAAAGGGTGCTCTACTCCCTGAAAAGGGTGTTCTACTCCCTGAAAAGGGTGCTCTACTCCCTGAAAAGGGTGCTCTACTCCCTAAAAAAGGTGCTCTACTCCCTGAAAAGGATGCTCTACTCCCTGAAAAGGGTGCTTTCTGAAAAGGGTGCTCTACTCCCTGAAAAGGGTGCTCTACTCCCTGAAAAGGGTGCTCTACTCCCTGAAAAGGGTGCCCAACTCCCTGAAAAGGGTGCCCAACTTCCTGAAAAGGGTGCCCAACTCCCTGAAAAGGGTGCCCAACTCCCTGAGAAGGGTGCCCAACTCCCTGAAAAGGGTGCCCAACTCCCTGAAAAGGGTGCCCAACTCCCTGAAAAGGGTGCCCAACTCCCTGAAAAAAGTGCCCAACTCCCTGAAAAGGGTGCCCAACTCCCTGGAAAGGGTGCCCAACTCCCTGAAAAGGGTGCCCAACTCCCTGAAAAGGGTGCCCAACTCCCTGAAAAGGGTTTCCAACTCCCTGAAAAGGGTGCCCAACTCCCCGAGAGGGTGCCCAACTCCCTGAAAAGGGTGCTCTACTCCCTGAAATGGGTGCTCTACTCCATGAAAAGGGTGCTCAACTCCCTGAAAAGGGTGCTCTACTCCCTGAAAAGGGTGCTCTACTCCCTGAAAAGGGTGCTCTACTCCCTGAAAAGGGTGCTCTACTCCCTGAAAAGGGTGCTCTACTCCCTGAAAAGGGAGCTCTTCTCCCTGAAAGGGTGCCCTACTCCCTGAAAAGGGTGCTCTACTCCATGAAAAGGGTGCCCAACTTCCTGAAAAGGGTGCCCTACTCCCTGAAAAGGGTGCCCTACTCCCTGAAAAGGGTGCCCAACTCCTTGAAAAGGGTGCCCAACTCCCTGAAAAGGGTGCCCTACTCCCTGAAAAGGGTGCCCAACTCCTTGAAAAGGGTGCCCAACTCCCTGAAAAGGATACCCAACTCCCTGAAAAGGGTGCCCAACTCCCTGAAAAGGGTGCCCAACTCCCTGAAAAGGGTGCCCAACTCCCTGAAAAGGGTGCCCAACTCCCTGAAAAGGGTGCCCAACTCCCTGAAAAGGGTGCCCAACTCCCTGAAAAGGGTGCCCAACTCCCTGAAAAGGTTGCCCAACTCCCTGAAAAGGGTGCCCAACTCCCTGAAAAGGGTGCCCAACTCCCTGAAAAGGGTGCCCAACTCCCTGAAAAGGGTGCCCAACTCCCTGACAAGGGTGCCTAACTCCCCGAAAAGGGTGCTCAACTCCCTGAAAAGGGTGCCCAACTCCCTGAAAGGGGTGCCCAACTCCCTGAAAGGGGTGCCCAACTCCCTGAAAAGGGTGCTCTACTCCCATAAAAGGGTGCTCTACTCCCTGAAAAGAGTGATCTACTCTCTGAAAAGGGTGCTCTACTCCCTGAAAAGAGTGCCCAACTCCCTGAAAAGGGTGCTCTACTCCCTGAAAAGGGTGCTCTACTCCCTGAAAAGGGTGCCCAACTTCCTGAAAAGGGTGCTCTACTCCCTGAAAAGGGTGCTCTATTCCCTGAAAAGGGTGCTCTACTCCTTGAAAAGGGTGCCCAACTCCCTGAAAAGGGTGCCCAACTCCCTGAAAAGGGTGCCCAACTCCCTGAAAAGGGTGCCCAACTCCCTGAAAAGGGTGCTCTACTCTATGAAAAGGGTGCTCTACTCCCTGAAAAGGGTGCCCAACTCCCTGAAAAGGGTGCTCTACTCCCTGAAAAGGATGCTCTACTCCCTGAAAAGGGTGCCCAACTCCCTGAAAAGGGTGCCCAGCTCCCTGAAAAGGGTGCTCTACCCCCTGAAAAGGGTGCTCTACTCCCTGAAAGGGTGCCCATTTCCCTGAAAAGGGTGATCTACTCCCTGAAAAGGGTGCTCTACTCCCTGAAAAGGGTGCCCAACTCCCTGAAAAGGGTGCCCAACTCCCTGAAAAGGGTGCCCAACTCCCTGAAAAGGGTGCCCAACTCTGAAAAGGGTGCCCAACTCCCTGAAAAGGGTGCCCAACTCCCTGAAAAGGGTGCCCAACTCCCTGAAAAGGGTGCCCAACTCCCTGAAAAGGGTGCTTTACTCCCTGAAAAGGGTGCTCTACTCCCTGAAAAGGGTGCTCTACTCCCTGAAAAGGGTGCTCTACTCCCTGAAAAATGTGCCCAACTCCCTGAAAAGGGTGCCCAACTCCCTGAAAAGGGTGCCCAACTCCCTGAAAAGGGTGCCCAACTCCCTGAAAAGGGTGCCCTACTCCCTTCAAAGGGTGCTCTACTCCCTGAAAAGGGTGCTCTACTCCCTGAAAAGGGTGCTCTACTCCCTGAATAGGGTGCTCTACTCCCTGAAAAGGGTGCCCAACTCCCTGAAAAGGGTGCTCTACTCCCTGAAAAGGGTGCTCTACTCCCTGAAAAGGGTGCCCAACTCCCTGAAAAGGGTGCCCAACTCCCTGAAAAGGGTGCCCAACTCCCTGAAAAGGGTGCCCAACTCCCTGAAAAGGGTGCTCTACTGACTGAAAAGGGTGCTCTACTCCCTGAAAAGGGTGCCCAACTCTCTGAAAAGGGTGCCCAACTCCCTGAAAAGGGTGCCCAACTCCCTGAAAAGGGTGCCCAACTCCCTGAAAAGGGTGCCCAACTCCCTGAAAAGGGTGCCCAACTCCCTGAAAAGGGTGCTCTACTCCCTGAAAAGGGTGCTCTACTCCCTGAAAAGGGTGCCCAACTCCCTGAAAAGGGTGCCCAACTCCCTGAAAAGGGTGCCCAACTCCCTGAAAAGGGTGCCCAACTCCCTGAAAAGGGTGCCCAACTCCCTGAAAAGGGTGCCCAACTCCCTGAAAAGGTTGCCCAACTCTCTGAAAAGGGTGCTCTACTCCCTGAATAGGGTGCCCAACTCCCTGAAAAGGGTGCCCAACTCCCTGAAAAGGGTGCCCAACTCCCTGAAAAGGGTGCCCAACTCCCTGAAAAGGGTGCCCAACTCCCTGAAAAGAGTGCTCTACTTCCTGAAAAGGGTGCTCTACTCCCTGAAAAGGGTGCTCTACTCCCTGAAAAGGGTGCTCTACTCCCTGAAAAGGGTGCTCTACTCCCTGAATAGGGTGCTCTACTTCCTGAATAGGGTGCTCTACTCCCTGAAAAGGGTGCTCTACTCCCTGAATAGGGTGCTCTACTCCCTGAAAAGGGTGTCCAACTCCCTGAAAAGGGTGCCCAACTCCCTGAAAAGGGTGCCCAACTCCCTGAAAAGGTTCCCAACTCCCTGAAAAGGGTGCTCTACTCCCTGAAAAGGGTGCTCTACTCCCTGAAAAGGGTGCCCAACTCCCTGAAAAGGGTGCCCAACTCCCTGAAAAGGGTGCTCTGCTCCCTGAAAAGGATGCTCTACTCCCTGAAAAGAGTGCTCAACTCCCTGAAAAGGGTGCTCTACTCCCTGAAAAGGGTGCTCTACTCCCTGAAAAGGGTGCTCTACTCCCTGAAAAGGGTGCTCTACTCCCTGAATAGGGTGCTCTACTCCCTGAAAAGGGGGCTCTACTCCCTGAATAGGTGTCCAACTCCCTGAAAAGGGTGCCCAACTCCCTGAAAAGGGTGCCCAACTCCCTGAAAAGGGTGCCCAACTCCCTGAAAAGGGTGCCCAACTCCCTGAAAAGGGTGCCCAACTCCCTGAAAAGGGTGCCCAACTCCCTGAAAAGGGTGCTCTACTCCCTGAAAAGGGTGCTCTACTCCCTGAAAAGGGTGCTCTACTCCCTGAAAAGGGTGCTCTACTCCCTGAAAAGGGTGCTCTACTCCCTGAAAAGGGTGCTCTACTCCCTGAAAAGGGTGCTCTACTCCCTGAAAAGGGTGCCCTACTCCCTGAAAAGGGTGCTCTACTCCCTGAAAAGGGTGCCCAACTCCCTGAAAAGGGTGCCCTACTCCCTGAAAAGGGTGCCCTACTCCCTGAAAAGGGTGCCCAACTCCCTGAAAAGGGTGCCCAACTCCCTGAAAAGGGTGCCCTACTCCCTGAAAAGGGTGCCCAACTCCGTGAAAAGGGTGCCCAACTCCGTGAAAAGGGTGCCCAACTCCCTGAAAAGGGTGCCCAACTCCCTGAAAAGGGTGCCCAACTCCCTGAAAAGGGTGCCCAACCCCCTGAAAAGGGTGCCCAACTCCCTGAAAAGGGTGCCCAACTCCCTGAAAATGTGCCCAACTCCCTGAAAAGGGTGCCCAACTCCCTGAAAAGGGTGCCCAACTCCCTGAAAAGGGTGCCCAACTCCCTGAAAAGGGTGCCCAATGGTCTTATTTCTAGCTCTTAACCTATTTCCTCTAATCACCACCGCCCTCGGCCTACTTTTTTCGATGGACGCTGCTCTTAGCCTACTTTCTTTGATCGAAGCCGCCCTCAGCCTTCTTACTTCGATCGAAGCCGCCCTCAGCCTTCTTTCTTCGATCGAAGCCGCCCTCAGCCTTCTTACTTCGATCGAAGCCGCCCTCAGCCTTCTTTCTTCGATCGAAGCCGCCTTAGCCTACTTTCTTGGATCGAAGCCGCCTTAGCCTACTTTCTTGGATCGAAGCCGCCCCTAGCCTTTTCTTCTTTTGCGTCGCCCTCAGCCTTCTTTTGTCATTCTTAGCCTTTTCCTTCTGAGTCGCTCAGCCTTATTCATATTCTACGTCTCTTTTCTTTATTTATCTCTGCATCCTCTAAGCCTCAAACCCTGGTGACCTCAGTTTGACTTTGTGCCAGGCATTACTTGCAAAGATATCGTACAGTCCGGTGGGCTCTTACGGGAAAGATCTGAGGTCATGAGCTTAAGGTTAGGTTGGCCTTCCTTTTGTTGAAGAAGAATAGGGGTTTTCTTTTCTCAAAGACCATCTTTTTTTCGGTTCGCTACTCTCCTGTTCTTTAATTTTTTTGTTTCATGAAATCTTTTTCTCACTTGATATTTTTACGCTCAGTGAAACGCATGTGGAAACAAACGTTGTGCTCAGATTTGTTAAATTGAGTAGGTGATTGGTAACCATAATTTTATTCACCTTCTACATTATGTTTTGGAACAGCGCTTTCTGTACATTAGGGGATTTACGGACCAGTAATAACAAGTAAGGGCAGGTGATTGTTGTTAACCATAACCTGGCCCACCTTCACTTTAGAATAGCGCTCTCTAAACAGTAAGTGATTGGTTTACCTTTAGTTCGTGTTTGCTCCTGCTTCATGACCTCGGATGGTTTCATGGTCAGAGCCTGACTGCTGGCTTGGCTGAGCCGCAGCCATGTCGTCATGCGATCGCTATTTCAGAGGTGTCAAATTTGAGAGATTAGCAAGTCGGGTAAATGCGTTCGTACGCTACGATAAACGTTTCTGACTCGAGCAGTCGCTTTGTCGAATTCTTGTCACTTTTCATTTGTGCCGTTACGTTTAGATTGGTTATTCGAGACTGGAGTTGAATCGACAAAACGAATACATTTTCTTAAATGTTCTAAATAAAATGCAAAAATGAGTGGTGCCAGTTTTTTTCTAACTTGTGTATGCTATGTTCTGTTTGAAAAAATATCCAAATCAAGCCTATAAATTTGGAACGCCTGGGGAGGGCTTGGCACGATCTAAAGCTTTATGCAAATTTAATTTTTCATACAATTCAAAAACAACTTTCTATTTTCCGTCCTACGCGTAAAGACTTCATTCACAATTTCATATTCGATTTTTTAGCGTTTAACACCGACTGCTGAAATTCAGTTTACTCGAAGACGTATGGTTCCTCAGAAGACACGGTACTCTAAACCGTGACCTGCACACGTTGTCGACATCCTCTTCCTTCTTCCACTCGGTTGTTGAGAAGACGCACGTTGTTTCGGTAGTTTTCCCCCTCAGAGGGAGACAGCTAATATATCTATAGGAATTGGCACACCCAGAGGGAAAACGTGAGGTCCCGAGCTAAGAGTTTGGTCACCTGTTTTTATTGTCGAAATAAAATCCCCTGAGGAGAATACAACTGTTTTATCTATGGGAATTAGCACTCCCAGGGGGAAAATGTAAGGGCCCGAGCTGAGAGTTAAGTGGGCCTTCTTTTTGTAGAAATAAAATGTTTTTGTTATGTTAATGACCATCTTTTTTCGATTCGAGCACCTATTACATTCTTCTTCGATTTTTATCTTGTCTCATAACTTCTTTCTCAACTTACTGTGTCTTTGCCCCTTCTGCATAGGTTTCGCGTTTCCTCACCTCCATACAAAATGTTGCTTTCCTCCTTCCTCTCATTGGAACACATTTATTTAGCGGTTAGGGAGGCTCAAACTAACATCTTATCATCCTAACAGTATTTTCTTCCTCAGATGCAGCAGTATGTCGCTTTCAAGTCACTCGCCTGGCTGGCGCAAGCGTCAGAGATCGTGGTACAGTAAATGTTCCCGTTCTTTCATGAAGCAATTGAGCCTGAATTGAGATATATTCATGGGCTTCGCTGCTGAATCAAACGTTAATTGAACCTTCTTTATTGATATAAAATGTTTTATTTTTTGAACCCCTCAGGGGGATACAATTATTGTATCTATGGGAACTAGCGCTCCCAGGGGGACAATGTGAGGGCCTGAGCTGAGAGTTAGGTAGGCCTTCTTTTTGTTGAAATATGTTTTTGTTATGTTAAGGACCACCTTTTTCTCGGTTCACTGCTGTCCTGTTTTTCAGCACCTACTACTGTCTTCTTCAACTTTGGTCTTGTTTCATAATCTTCTTTCACAACCGTTTCTATGCCTTTCTGCGTAGATTCCGCGTTTCCTTAACTCCATACTATATGGTGCCTTCCTCCTTCCTCTCTTTGGATCGCAATTGTTGCTGGGTAGGGAGGCTAAAACTAACGACTAATCTAATCTAATCTTTATTTTTTGAAATTATGTGGAAGATGAATTTGAGATCAGAAGGTTGTTATCGTATGCGGTTTCATTCCTCTTGGTTTGCTTTTATTGAAGATTTACATGAAATGAAAATAGAAATTTTCGTGTTCTTGACTTGGATGAGAGCTCGTACGAAAATCTTACTTTGAAACGCACATTATTTGCGTTTAGAAAATTAGCGAAGAAATTTATTCACTCACTTGAATTTACATTTCAAACAAAATCGGTCTAACCATTCACCGAAAAGTGGATGTTGAGAAAAAACAGAAAGGAAAAGTTTATTACTCATACACATGATTTAAAATACATCATTGGTTTTTAAAATGTCAAAATTTTCATTCCATGTTTCCACATGCAGTGAACTTTTTGACAACTTCAATCATCGGTTAGACATCACGAAAAACTATTTGACCAGAAATCCTTGGGAATATCTCGTTAAATTATTATGAAATTCTGTTGGGACAAGGTCGAAATCAGCAAGTTGAATTTCGTTTTTTTTTCTGTGACGAATTTATTTGAGATTAATTTGAAAACTTTGTTTTCCAATACTCCTAACTAGTGAGGAATCAGAGAATTTCTGAAGAAAAATTTAGGTGAAATTGAGCAGAATTATTAATTATTTGACCAGAAATATTATCCGAAGTTGCTGTGTCTTCATTAGAGAAGGATTGAATTATGAAAATTATGGCCATAAAAATAGTATGTAGCTTTGTAATAGTTGGCAAAAGTTATCCGTGCGATTTTTACTGAAAAGATAATGCAAATCTAGCCCTCGTCTCATCAGGGGGATACAATTATTGTATGTATGGGAATTAGCGCTCCTAGGGAGAATTGTGTGAGGGCCCGAGCTGAGAGTTAGGTAGGCCTTCTTTGTGATTATAGTATAATTATGGTATACTGAGGAATTAGCGCTTCCAGGGGAAAATGAGAAAATCTGACGTAGGAACACACCTTGTGCATAGATTCCGCGTTCCTTTAAAAGGCCATTAAATGGTGCCTTCATCCTTCCTCTTTCCGGAACACCTTGGTTGTGGTTAGAGGCCTAAATCAACTTATAATCTAATTTCTTATCTTGTTGCATAAACCTCTGACCATCTTTTTGTTTCTTTGTGCAATTTGTGGGGGCACACTTTAAACACAGATTCCGTTTTTCAACATTTCAGTGTCTGAATTTTTTTTTTACTGATTCTAGCGTTATAGGAACCGCCATCGTTTAGCTGGCACTGGCATCAGGTTGTCATCGACATCGGGTGACTGCCACTGAGGAAGAGCAGCTCGGCGGTGAAGTTCAATGAATCCATCAAGGTAAATGCTCGACAAGAAATAAAATATATTCAAGCTGTTTCTGAGTGGTTGTAACAAAGTTATTTGATTCATAAATTGGGTCTTCTTCCCTATTGTTTTGCGAACTCCTTAGTTGTGATCAAGAGGTTTAACCAACGTCTGATCAAACGATAGCTTCAAGCTGTTGCATAGGTCACTGAAAGACAAAAAATGGATGGAAAATTGTGAATTGCATGAGTCAATCGGTTAAATGAGTTTGTTCAATGTACTGCCTTGAAGTACGAATAAATTTTTACAGAAAATCCAGCACTATTTTGCAGAAAAAAGAAGAGACAAGCCCAGACCTCACACTCGGCAGGTGATCTTCAAGAGAATACAAACGTTTTCGAAGAAAAAGGCAAACTAGAGAAACATTTCTCAATGTAGGCTTAACATTTTCTCGGTTCCATTTGAAATGCAACCCAATATCCTTAAACAATAAATAACGAAGAAATGTTGCCTTAAATATTGCTTAATTTTACACCATATAAGCGAAAAAGTTAATCAGTTTAGTTTATTAGTTAGTTTAAGCCTCCCTATCCTCAACAATGAGATGTAAAGAGAGGAAGGAAGAAGGCACCATTTAGTATGGAGTTAAGGGAACGTGGAATCTATGCAGAAAGGGCACAGAAACAGAAAGCTAAGAAAGAAGTTCATGAAACAAGAAAAAGTTGAAGAAGAAAGTAGTAGGCGCTGAAAAACAGAACAGCAGTGAACCGAAAAAAAGATGGTCCATAACACAACAAAACCTATTCTATTTTAACAAAAGAAGGCCTACCTAACCTTTAGCTCGGGCCCTCACATTGTCCCCCTGGGAGCGAAAAGTTAATCAAGTTGGAAATGAATTAAAGGGGCAAATTTCTTAGGACGAATACTCAATTGTTGAGCATCTTGATACATCTTTTAAATGAATTGAGTATAAATTAATCAACAGGGTTATTTTATTTCCAGCAAAGTTTATACGCTACCCACGTTACAAAATATGGACTAGTTTGCATAGAGAACACGTTTGTTACAGGAGCGGACCAGGCAGGATAAGCGACCGTTGCTTCTTCTGACTCTCGACTTGCACTTCCATCAATCCAACTGAGAACGCGGATTTGGGGTTCACAATTTTACCGGCATCAACGAAAAACTCGCCTCTTTCAGGTGAGGAAATTTAGTAGCGAGAAAAAATGATGCAGAAACAAAAAAACTACTATGATGAGGCAGTAAATTTTGCTCGGACGTACTTGTATCTCCAACTTTGTTAACTTCAATAGAAATCATGTATCGCAGCGCCACATGGAGTGCAGGATGTTTTCGTAATACTAATCACCGAATTTGAGCTTTTTTATCTCAAGTTGAACCGCACCGTTAAATGGAGATGGGTGATGTAGATGATATCTCAAGTGATATTTTCTTCGACCCGCATCTGGTGTGTGCGGGCGCCGCCATCCTGCGGCCCGCAGCTCGTGTGTGGGCGCCGCCATCCTGCGGCCTGCAGCTGGTGTGTGGGCGCCGCCATCCTGCGGCCCGCAGCTGGTGTGTGGGCGCCGCCATCCTGCGGCCCGCAGCTGGTGTGTGGGCGCCGCCATCCTGCGGCCCGCAGCTCGTGTGTGGGCGCCGCCATCCTGCGGCCCGCAGCTCGTGTGTGGGCGCCGCCATCCTGCGGCCCGCAGCTGGTGTGTGGGCGCCGCCATCCTGCGGCCCGCAGCTGGTGTGTGGGCGCCGCCATCCTGCGGCCCGCAGCTGGTGTGTGGGCGCCGCCATCCTAAGGCCCGCAGCTGGTGTGTGCGGGCGCCCACATCCTGCGGCCCACATCTGGTGTGTGCGGGCGCCAACATCCTGCGGCCCACATCTGGTGTGTGCGGGCGCCAACATCCTGCGGCCCGCATCTGGTGTGTGCGGGCGCCGCCATCCTGCGGCCCACATCTGGTGTGTGCGGGCGCCAACATCCTGCGGCCCACATCTGGTGTGTGCGGGCGCCAACATCCTGCGGCCCGCATCTGGTGTGTGCGGGCGCCGCCATCCTGCGGCCCGCAGCTGGTGTGTGCGGGCGCCAAAATCCTATGGCGCGCATCTGGTGTGTGCGGGCCCCGCCATCCTGCGGCCCGCAGCTGGTGTGGGGGCGCTACCATCCTGCGGCCCGCAGCTGGTGTGTGCGGGCGCCGCCATCCTGCGGCCCGCAGCTGGTGTGTGGGCGCCGCCATCCTGCGGCCCGCAGCTGGTGTGTGAGCGCCGCCATCCTGCGGCCTGCAGCTGGTGTGTGGGCACAGCCCTCCTGCGGCCCGCAGCTAGTGTGTGCGGGAGCCCTATCTTGCGGCCCGCATCTGGTGTGTGCGGGCGCCAACATCCTGCGGCCCGCATCTGGTGTGTGCGGGCGCCAACATCCTGCGGCCCGCATCTGGTGTGTGCGGGCGCCAACATCCTGCGGCCCGCATCTGGTGTGTGCGGGCGCCAACATCCTGCGGCCCGCATCTGGTGTGTGCGGGCGCCAACATCCTGCGGCCCGCATCTGGTGTGTCCGGGCGCCAACATCCTGCGGCCCGCATCTGGTGTGTGCGGACGCCAACATCCTGCGGCCCGCACCTGGTGGGTGCGGACGCCAATATCCTGCGGCCCGCACCTGGTGTGTGCGGACGCCAACATCCTGCGGCCCGCACCTGTTGTGTGCGGACGCCAACATCCTGCGGCCCACAGCTGGTGTGTGCGGACGCCAACATCCTGCGGCCCACAGCTGGTGTGTGCGGGCGCCGCCATCTTGAAGCCGTAGCTGGTGTTTGCGAGCGCCCCCATCTTGCGGCCCGCAGCTAGTGTGTGCGAGCGCCCCCATCTTGCGGCCCGCAGCTAGTGTGTGCGAGCGCCCCCATCTTGCGGCTCGCAGCTGGTGTGTGCGAGCCACCCCATCTTGCGGCCCGCAGCTGGTGTGTGCGTGCGCCGCCATCTTGCGGCCCGCAAATTTGCAGCCGCCTTCATGCGGCCCGCAGCTGGTGGGGGGCTGCCGCCATCTTGCGATCCGCAGCTGCTGTGTGTGGCTGCCACCATCCTGCGGCCTGTAGCTGGCGTGTGTGGCTGCCGCCATCTTGCGGCCCGCAGCTGGTGGGATGGCAGCCGCCATCTTGCGTCCCGCAGCTGATGTGTGTAGCTGCTGCCATCCTGCAGCCCGCAGCTGGTGTGTGTGTGGGCGCCAACATCCTGCACTCTACAAAAACTGCTGTATGGATAGTGCCTTTCTGTAGACAAACGGTGTGTGGGTACGAACAGCCAACATATTATCCCACCTATTACCCCACTCACAGCAGTTGATATGAGGGTCCGAAGCTGTCCTACACAATTTTAGCACCCACCTCTTCGTAGCGCCGGCTTGTTCGAGAAGATAGTAGCTACCAGTTGTACATGAGACATAGTAAACTGATATACAATAAGGTGCCCATGATTATTAATTTCTAACGTAAAGAAATTAAGTGTTGGTAATATGTATGGCCCCATGCGGGATACTTTTGCAGCGAAATTAATAATGACTAAATAACAACTAGGTTCACAGCCAAGAGAGGGCAGGCCATAACTATTAATCTTACCTTCATGTCTTTTCAAACCTACTTGCTCACTGCATATGTTTTCGCCCGTTTCTTCTTGCCCTTACGTGTTTCTTTTCGTGTTTTCCCTTCCGTAATAGTACAAAAATCTTCAACCAGACCAAATACTGATGTATCAATTCCCCCACCTTTATTCATACTAGAATGGTTAAGACCACAACTGCCCGCACTACGTGCAGTATCATGCGTAGATACGATGCTTTTTAAATCATTTTTTGGTTCTTTATCAGCGTCGCGTTCGGTGTCTGCAGTGGAGGAACAACCGCGAAGATCGCCTTCTCGTAAGCTCGGGAAATTGATGTGCCTCAGTCGACAGGCTGACGCCGCGTTGGTAGCAAGTGTCAGCTCCGCGCTGTCCGCGTGATGACGACGTAATGCTATGACGTCCAGGAGAGTGACCTCGTCGTCCGCCCTAGACAGTAACATATTCATCAGGAGATAGCTTTTTCCCAAGTATGATAACTAATTTAAACAAGCAGAGGAAAAATGGGACATTTTGGAATTGAGTTTAACGGCTTTATCACGCACGATATATATAATTTCATTCACCCTTTCACCCGCCTGGATTCGCTTTTGCCAACCGTGACTGACGGTAATCAACAAAACAAAATCCGAAGGCCAGAATGATCAGATATGAAAGACAGGCTCAGTGTCCTACCTTTTCCGATATATCATGAAACAATGCAGGCACAGTGAATATAAACCCCCTTACATAGAACGCTAGATTTGACTAAAATTATCTAGGTAATCAATTGCCAAAGCTTTCAGACATTACAGATGCAATTTCAACCTAAAGCTTGCCTTCAATATACACACACACACAACGCAAGAAGTGGATGAGCTCGCAACCACTTCAGAAATCTATTACGAGCATTAAAATACTCTGGAAAATCAACAGCGGATGCAATCAGACATCATCAACGCAATTTCAACCTAAAACTCCTTGACTACCAAGACACAGGACACAAGAACTGGAGACGAGCCAGCTCACCTGGGCACGAAGGTGCGCAGGTCGGGCGTGGTCTCCTTGGAGCGACAGTAGCTGCTCCTCGCTCTGTACACGTCGTACGTCGCCTGCACCAAGGAGCTTCGTTAACACGCTGCTTGCGGTACGACCGATTGATAAATTTTAACAAGCGTTTAATGTTGATGGTATTTATTGGACCCAGGTAATGTTTGGTGTGTGTAAAATTGCTTACAACTTTGGATTTCAAGTTTGAGTTGAATATTGAACTTCAGTTTAACCCATAGCTGTCAACGTGGTGAAGCCTACGCCACGCTCGTGCTGGGGTTACGGCCAATGGGGTTACGGCCAATGGGGTTACGGCCAATGGGGTTACGGCCAATGGGGTTACGGCCAATGGGGTTACGGCCAATGGGGTTACGGCCAATAGAGTTGAAGCCTAAACCAATGTTACGCTATTCTCCTAACTGATGGGCCCAAAATGAAAGTTCCCGATATTTTTACCTCGAGTGTTCCTAATGAAAGAAAATCCTCGCATTCAAAACAGGCTTCATAAAATGAAAATGATGATACAGAGACTGCAATTAAAACTGTACCATGAAAATGGCATATGCATACACCTAATTTAGGATGACCGCACAAACTTCATAAAAGGCTTATAAATACGACTCGACATTTACGGTGTATTCACATTTATTTCAAGAAAAGGTATTGAATCAAAGGCTTAAGATGTTCACGTACTCATGAAATTACGGCAATGAATATACATACCGGATGTCACCCAAAAAAAAACAATGCACAAAATGCAGTACAAACCTCAAAATGTTAAGTTTGAGCCTCCCTAACCGCAACAAAGGGTGTTTCAAAAAGAGGAAGTATGAAGGAACCATTTAGCATGGCGTTAAGGGAACGCAAAACCCATGCACAAGGTGTGCTCGCACACAAGATTCTTTGCGCATAGACATAGTTTGAAATAAGGAAGGTTCTATGAAACAATATAAAAGTTGAAGAAAGTTGGAAATGCTGAAGAACGCCACAGTAACGAACCGAAAAAAGATGGTCCTTAACAAAACAACAAAAAATACATTCTATTTCAACTAACAAAAAACCTAACTCTCAGCTTGGAACATCCCATTTTTCCCCCGGCAGCGCTAATTCACACAGACACAATAGTTGTATCCCCCAGAAGGAAGTACAAAACGAGGGCAGAGGTCAGTATTTAGCAGGCATAACGTTGACTACAAATTGGTGCACCACCATATATACGACCAAGTACATTGCTCATTCATGTACCACCATAAATGCGTCGCCTTTCAAGTATTCAATATTCTAAAAGAACTTTCAACAAACAATTTCAAATACAATCTTACAATATCATTTTTTGTACATTTTAGAGAGGATATAAATATATTTCACCAATAACAACAGCTTTTCAATTCTGCTACTTACCACCTGACCACCCGTAACCACCACGTAAACGTAGTGAAGTTGTCAAAGGATGGTAGACTGATTCCACGCTCGAATTGAACTAGTTGCATTTTTAATTAAATTCCAATGATTGAAAAACATTATGCATGAACTAAATTAGTAGAAGAGTAAACACAAATATCATTCGACTGTGTGTGAATTGGGCGTGACACTGTTGCTGAAGCATGATTATTTTTAGCGTTATCTGCCTTCTGAACATCATATATTTTACGACGTCTACCTCGTCAGAGTGCCGCAGTAATAACAACTCACGCTCTCCAGTTGATCAGGGACCAGCCAACAGGTATCACTAGAAACCCAAAGCTTGAGACATCCAATTACCCGAAGGCGATATAAGCTATCTGGATCTCAATATAACGAACATTCTATTTAAAACTGCATTTCAGGGAGGGGCTTTGGCAACTTCAATCATGGACTGGCTACACACTTCGAAATATTCCATTATTTTAGATACGGTTCACCAACAGCAAATACATTAAAAGTATCTTCATATCACTGAGAAATTTCCCAGCTTGAAGAAATCTAATTTCAGACAACAATCAAGGGTATACTTGTGACAGTGGTATTGAAACTCAAACCAAATGCTCTACAACTTATGGTTCCCCATATTTGTGTTCATTTCTATACACGCTCCCCATTTTACATCCCTCAGCTTATGAAATTATCATAGATATCACTGGCCAACGTTTCTATCCAATCTAAAACTTACAGCTGCGCATTTAGCATCTCAGGGCACAAAAGCACCAGGCCTCACTGCACCTAGAACGGGTAGTTGTTTTGTTCAGTCACAAGAAAGTTATGGTACACGACCAGTTTTGGCCTCAGATTATTGAGTCGTAGAAGCGTGTAGTCGCAAGTCTGACCTTGAGAAAAGTTGCTTTAGGAGCCGAGTCTTTGGTGTGAAGCCCTTGCTGCTGCAGCCACTCCGTCAACAGAGAGGAGGGTTTGCTGCCTCTAATGCTTGCCATAACATCATCTGGAAACATGAAATTACGTTAGTTGAATTAGATTAGATACGCACGGCAGTTTAGTCCACTCAGTTCACAACAAAGGCAAAGACATCAACAAAGAGATGTTCCGCTGCCTCTTATACAAGTCATAGCATCATCAGAAACAATATTACCTTAGTTAAATTAGATTAGAAAGTTTAATCTACTCTAACAAGAATAAAGGTGTGTTGCTGAGAAAGCAACAAGAAAGGAATAGACAAGAAATAATTAGGAAAGGAATAGAAAAGAAATAAAAAAGGCACCATTAAGTATAGAATGACGGAAATGGAAAATATGCGCAGAAGATAAGTTTCCACACAATATCCCATGCCCAGAGAAACAGTAAGTTAAGAAGCAAGTTAATGAAACAAAATAAAAGCAGGAAAGTATGCAACGAGCGTTGATAAACAGGACAGCAAAGCTAAAAAAAAATATTCCGTAACAAAACAAGAAAAAACTTTTCTATACCAGCCAAATGATGGCATACTGAACTTACACCTCGGGACCTCACATTCTCTTCTGTGAACACTTTCTCCAATAGATACATCAGTGTTATCAACTGAGAGATTACTTAACACATTGACTACGTATGGGTGCATGTGTGTAGCACTATGTAAGTAACAATAAGAGACCGGCGATATTAAGATAAATTTTCACGACATAAATGATAAAGAAACTACAATGTTATTGTTGTTGACTCAATACAGATCACAGAATCTGTTGAATAAATTGCGCAGTCTTTCGACATAGCATACAATGCGAGGTAGAGATGATAGTAATACATCCTGCTACTATTAAAACGAAACTACAATCCGAAGCTCAAAGCATTTTCCTCAGTATCACCAAGTGTTTAACTAGATTTACAGAAAATGATGTCCCTAGACGAGAGCGTTCTAACTCGCCTAATTAGGCATGTTATAAAAAATTTTCGATTGTAAATTTGCAATTTTCTTCAGACTTAATCTCACTAACAAAATTTAATTGAAGCAGAGCCAGGCTTTATTAAGTTATGTCACAAATTGCATGACTATGTCAAAGCAGCCCGTAGCAAGGTTATCATCAACATCATAATCAACATTGACAGCATAAATGACATTCATCATCGTCAATGGCACCATCATTTGAGCACAATCGATTTGACATCATTTGCAACAATAACGTCATGACGACCCTACAGGGTTAAGATCATTAGCAACACTACTCTAACATGAAGACGACCCTACAAGGTTAAGATCATCATCCGCAACAACATGACGATGCCCCACCATAGGAAGGAGACGCCGCAAGAGCGGCCAGAGGCAGGGGCCCGAGCCTGGGTGTGGTGGGCCCCTTGAGCAGCACGCCAGAAGAGGGGGCGTCACGGAGGCGGTCGCGTTGCAGCGCCTCCACCGCGTCCCTGTACTCCCGCCAGTTCCTCACTCGGCCCACCACGCGCTGCGGCATGTACACAATCTCGGTGATTGCACAGGCAACGTATACAGTGATGGCAGAGGTTGCCTCTGCAATCACTAATGTAGGCACACAGATTAGATTATTAGTTAGTTTAAGCCTCCCTATCCTCAACAAATGAGATCCAAAGAGAGGAAGGAAGAAGGCACCATTTAGTATGGAGTTGAGGGAACGGGGAATCTATGCAGAAAGGGCATAGAAACAGTAAGATGAGAAAGATGTTCATGAAATAAAATCAAAGTTGAAGAAGAAGAAAGTAGTAGGTGCTGAAAAAATAGGACAGCAGTGAACTAAAAAAAGATGGTCCGTAACAATAAAAAACCTATGTTGTTTTAACAAAAAGAAAGCCTACCTAACCTTTAGCTCGGGCCCTCACATTGTCTCCCTGGGAGTGCTAATTCCTATAGATACAAAAGTTGTATCCCCCTGAGGGAAATGTAGACACACAGTGATTGTGGAGGTTGCCTCTACAATCACTAATGTAGGCACACAGTGATTGTTGAGGTTGTCTCTACAATCACTAATGCAAGCACACAGTGATTGTGGAGGTTGCCTCTACAATCACTAATGTAGGCACACAGCGATTGTGGAGGTTGCCTCTACAATCACTAATGTAGGCACACAGTGATTGTGGAGGTTGCCTCTACAATCACTAATGTAGGCACAAAGTGATTGTGGAGGTTGCCTCTACAATCACTAATGTAGGCACACAGTGCTTCAGGGAGAGGTAGAACTGAGCACACGCATTTGGGTATCAGAAACGTAGGAGATAGAACTGAACACATATTTTGGCATCAACGTAGGAAAAACATAAGTACACACACTTTAGCATTAGAAACGGAATAGAAAAGGCTACCTAAACTTAAGCTCAGGAACCTAAAATTTTCTTGTAGAAGCTCTTACTTTTATAGATACAAAACAAAATATTATTCCTCTTAAAAGTGATAACTACTGAAAAATTGCATAATAAATCGACTAAAGCCTCCTTACTTCTAGGGTAATTTGAGCTCACAACAAAAGTGTTCCAAAGAAAAGAAGGATGTAGTAGCATTTATTATGGCTTTAAAGGAAACAGAAATCTAAACACAAAAGGTGTGTTTTTCTACAATATCCCCAGCATGTAGTAACAGCAAGTTAGCATGGAAGTACTTGAAACTAGATAGAAGTTGAAGAAGCAAGAGGTGCTGAAAAACAGAACAGCAGGGAACCAAAAAAGATGGTCTTTGCCAAAACAAAAAACTTTTTATTTCAATAGAAGAGTAGGCCTACCTACCTAATTTTCAACTCGGGACATCAAACTTTCCCCTAGGGAGCTCCAATTTCCACATATACAAGTTTTATCCCTTTGAAGGGGGATTATGGTGGGTAGCTGAAGTCATTTGTCAAAACGAACCTGCTCCAACACACTCAGCTGGGCCTTGAAGTTCTCTTTGTATCTCTGGCGCTGTAACCGCTGCCACTGTTTTGCATTGCCTCTTCTGATGTTGTCTCCAGAGTGCGTAGAACTTGAATTGTTATCATAGCTGTTGCTAAACCAGCTGCTAGTCCGGCTGTTGGAACCGCTCTCATGGGATTGAAGGCCACGGAATTCATGAGAAGCAGGTACGGGAATGTTTTCCTGGCTTGGGTGATCAGAGTAATTGCTCCTATCCCATTTTTGGTTCATATTACTGCTCTCAAAGCGTTTGTTGCCGTATAATTCGCGTCTATTTCCGTTGTACCTTCCATAACCGATGTTGTGTTCTTGGTATCCATTACTAATGGAGTTATTATTGTTGTAATAACTACTGAAAACTTGATTACCAAACTCGTGAGAGCTATTCACATCAGACGCGTTATTTCTCCATGCTAAGGGTTGTTGGTATGACATGGCAGAAGCCTGCAATGAATCATTGCTCTCACATGGATTCCTTGGAAAAATTCCACTATGTTCAACCCTTGAAGTAGTAGCATCTCGAGATCCATACATGGGATTTTGTACATCGCTACCATAAATAGGACCATTTCCACCCTGAGAACTACATTGACTTTCCACAGGGAGGCCAGAAGAGCTAGACTGGGTCTCTCTGCAGAGCGTTTCTTGGTTCCTTTGCTCAGTATTGGAATTACTGTTATTTTCCCAGCTTTGGTTCCTAACGTCATAGCATCCATGTCCATAACTCGCGAAATCGTAATTTCCACGTCCACGGTTCGCGTAATCATGGCTTCCACGTTCACTTTTAGAGCAATCGTGGTTACCACGTCCATGATTTGTAAAATCGTTGTTACCACGTCCACGATTGGTAAAATTGTGGTTACCACGTCCACTATTTGGGGAGTCATGGTTTCCACGTCCACTATTTGGGAAATCGTGGCTCCCTCGTCCACTATTTGGGAAATCGTGGCTCCCTCGTCCACTATTTGGGAAATCGTGGCTTCCACGTCCACTATTTGGGAAAATGTGGTTTTCACGTCCACTATTTGGGAAATTGTGGTTACCACGTCCACTATTTGGGAAATTGTGGTTTCCACATCTAAAGTTTGTGAAATTGTGGTTTCCGCGTCTAAAGTTTGTGAAATCGGGGCTTCCACGTCCACAGCTAGTGAAACCATGGTTTCCACTTCCACGAATTGTTGAGTTACAGTTTCTCATATTTTGGTTAAAGGAGTGACATTCATCACTACCACTGGCAAAGGTTGCAGAATCAGACCGCCCTCCATTTACATTTTTTAAATTTTCTATTCTCAGAGTCGAGTTGTTGAGATTTTCACACTCATGTACACTAGAGCTAAAGCTGCCGCTCTGGAAGGCCATGTCTTGAGCAGACTTATTTTTAAAATTGCTACACAAATACTTGTCTATCCCAAATGGAGACAACTTTTTCTCAGGACACAATTTCATTTCAGTTGAATGTGAAAAATGCTCAGGTCGTTTGCTGTCTACCAGACGAGGAAGATCAGGTGAAAATGATCTTGGATGAGTTGAAGGGACAGGACAAAGATTTTGAGGGTCTGACGAGGCGAGATGCGCTGCAGAATCAGGTCTACTCGGCAAATCTTTAAAAACTTTGTTTTGACACTTATTGCCGTTGGATGTGTCAAAGCGTTGACCAGAATTGGCGTAGTTCCCGTTATCAACAGACCCTCTAAGTCGTGGGCTAGTAACAATGACAGGGCTATCGTCCCCATCCAGTCGATCTATGGCACTCGTCCTTGCCAGTTTCCCGTGATCATTCACTATGTTGACTCTCAATAGACCATTGGGCGCTGTGTCAATGATGCTGGCACTCTTGGCGTGTGCAGAAACACCGGATCTTTGGAGTTTATTTCTGGCTTTTTTTGAGAGTCGCTTATTAGACCCGCTTCTCACAACCCTAGCACTGTTATTTTCAACTGTCACACTAAAATGCGATGGATTTTGGCTCTCTAATGAAGATTTGCCAGCAACGTCCGCCACTAACTGCTTTTTCTTTGTCAAGGAGGATCGTAAGTCTGCCTCATATTCTTCTTTTCCGCCATCTAACCTATCAGCTAGGCTAGGGACAGAACAAATTTCTCTTGCGCCATTAGCATCGTTCAGTTTGGCTTTCACGCGCAGGCGCCAGTTGTTGTTAATCATCGTCCGCGTGAGACGTCCTCCAGGACTTCTTTCAGTGACGCCATTTGGTCTCATAAATTCACCTAGGGTTACCTTACTATCGTTCAAAGACGCATTTAACTCACGGCTTGGTAAATTCGGCTTGTGTTGTGTCGATGTCAACGGAGGAGGTGTAGCTTGTTGTCTGGTTAAATAATAATCCCTGTTTTGGGATGCAAGCCTATTGGTTATCACCTTGGATACATTCCTAGGAATCATGGTATGGACATTCGGCCGTGTCACCGCACTAATTTCTGGCATCTCTTTTGTACCACCTTCACTGTTATCTTTCACAGATTCCAGTGGTGTACCTTTATTAGAAAATTCATGGGTACTAAGAGTCCCAAGAGTCTTGCTTTTTACACTTTCAATAAGAGACAAAACGGAATCAATAGTGGTGTCAACAGAAATGTCTTTTTCGTGATCTTCCTCTCTGAAGACCGGCTCACCTGCACATTTAGCTAACTGAGCTTCACCATCACTTTGTGCGTCAAGTAC
This sequence comes from Morinoia aosen, assembly GCA_030386875.1. Lineage (NCBI taxonomy): Eukaryota > Metazoa > Arthropoda > Malacostraca > Amphipoda > Talitridae > Morinoia > Morinoia aosen. The sequence goes on along the minus strand of CM059568.1, from coordinate 64,227,464 downwards.
GGAATATGGAGCAACTGCAGTACCGTTGACTTTGTTACATAAGGTGCCAACAGGTTGTGTATTTGGGCTTGGCATAGCACCAGCATTGAGATCAGAAATGCAACTATTTTTATCCAAGGATTTACCAAAGTTTTTCAAGAAATTTTCAGCAGCGCTAGACAGTTCAGTTTTTTCAGTCACTTTTTCAGGCATCGTAAGGCGCATATCCACGTCAGGAATTGGTGAACGTGAGGTGTGCGTAACAGGACTACTTTTACTCTGACCGCTAGTATTGCTATCACTGCTGCTGCTGCTACTGCTACTACTGCTGGTGCTACTAGTGTCAGAATCCGAACTACTAGAAATGTCTCCATCTTCTGAAGCACAAGGTATAAGCACTCCCAGAGAATTAGCCTTTGGATTACCTTCATTACGTTCAAGTTCCGCATTTGACTGAAGACTTGTTTTTGGGGCTGTCTCTACCCCATTTTCTGGATCTCTGGATTCTAACGGGACCTCAACCTTCAAAGGTGACTGCATCCCTCCTCCTTCCTCCACAACCTGGCCAAGCTCTGATGCCAATTCAGGCGGACTTTCAACTTTCGCAACTTTGAAAGGCTTCTCTTCTTCCTCGTCTTCAGCGACCGAATCCTCGCTGAGAGACAAACTCCGCTTTACAGAAGATCTGGGTTGCTCATGGACTGAACCAACAACCCTCTTCATGTAAACTGTGCTGTTCCAGTCAATGTACCATCCTTGGTAGCTGACGTCCTCACTGTCACTCTCTGACAAGGAGCTCACGCTCTCACTGTCACTGGAACTGCTCGACTCAATGTCACTATCGAGCGGTCCAGAGCCCTCCCCGTCGCTGAGGTCAGTTGCGCTAAATTGACCTCCACCGAGGGAACTCCAATTGTGATACTTGGAGTTGTGGTGTTCAAGATACTGGCCTGAATTTATCTTGTTACCCCGAGTGTGATTTTTAGACCAGACGTTCCCCGCTTCAAAAAGGTCAGCTGCCCAGAGGAGGTAGTCGTTTTCCAGGACTTTCATAGAATGTGGCAAGAAATTACAAGTCTTTTTGACCACACACAACCCATTGTAAGGGTCCATGGAAGCTAAATCTTTCAAAATATCTCTTTTGCTTTCTTCGTACTCAAGTTGCCATTCTTTTAATGCATCTACTCCTGCTTCATCTTTCGGGACTGAACTTGGTTCACATGGCTTCAAGTCCAACTCATCAGACTCTACTTCTTTTTTTGGGGTGGTGTCAACAATAGGCTGATCTTCAAGGCTGTTATAAAAAGCCATCATTTCCTCATCCATATCATCTTTGACTGGCTCCACTTTGCAAGCTGGAGAAACTGGATGACTTGGAGCATTTGGACTGATGGAACCAGTGAGCAGATTTTTAGGGGCTTCAAGTTTGTTCCGATGCTTTTCTTGCCCGGATGCCATCTTTGAACACCGAGTGTGCTGGTCAAGCTTGATTTTGCACTCGTACTCTGAAAAATAAAACACTAGAATAATAACTTAAATCCTTTTTTAGAAGCAAAAACTTAGGAAAAGAAACAGACAATTACAATGGAAATAAAATTTAAACAATTTTTCATTGAATTGAAAATGGTAGTGGGCTGCATACAAAATGCACCAAACAATAATGATCTTAACACCAAAAAATAATGATCTTAACAGGCGAAAGCTGTGTTTCTGCTCACAAATCAATATTACAGCATCGTAGTATCAAGAGGCAAGGATGCCCTCCAAGCATGTTCCAACTTTAATTACTAAGTTGGTTACTTAAACCAAGTCAAAAATATTTACACTAAAATGTTTATGCAAATGCAAAAAAAGAAATACAGTTTACTACTAAACTTCAAAACCACATCTTTATAGTTGGTCACTTTCATAATAGTTGAGATGCATTTCAAAGGAAAAATTACTTATGTACCTAAAGTGAAACGACCAAACGACCCTGCCAGTATCTCATCCAGTGATATTATTGACAAAAAAAAACGCGTTTACAGTCATCATAGAATTTCTGCACCAAAGCTGAACTAAAATTGCAAAAAAGTTTTTTGGTACATAACCTCAGTTCAACTAATACACTCAATAACATTGAATTAAATTTTGCCAATTGTTTTTCTCTTGAAGAAAAAAAAGCAATATCAAACGGAATAGATCCCGAGACATTTTGCACACAACAACGGTCGTGATTGCTCAAGGTACTTCCAGACACAATCCGCTTCCCCACACGCTGCTCAAATACAAAACTTGGTATCAAAAACACTCAGAAACTCAGCATCAGAATCGTCAACATCCACAACACAGAACATTTTGTAGCAAAGATTTGCAGAACCCCTACCCAAGTGACATAACGGTAGAGGAAACAAGGTAGGGTCATTTCTATGGGGAAAATACACCTCCTGTTGCTCGGCTAACCAATAGAAAGGCTTTATATCAAATAAACTTTGAGACGTCACCCAAACTGCCATGTTGTTAGACCAATAGTTGAGCCAGATTTGGGGGTAGCAGTGCTACCAAATGCAACATAAGCGCTGCTATTGATTCGTTGCCGTGACGTCAGCAAAACCACACCATCAACAGAAAAAAGACTGGTTTGAACCTACCTTGTTTCCTCTACCGTGACCAATACCCAAGTGACGGACGCCGACATCCAGTGCACAATTTTGGTAACAATGATACGTAGGATCCATACCCAAGTAATGCCTACATCTACCACACACAACATTTGATAGCGAAGATGTGCAGATTATTTTGTGGTTAACACGTTAACCGCCATGTAAGCCACCGATTGTACATGGAGGGAATTTTTATGACGCTGATGACAGACTAGTAGCCACAAACTCTATTTTCATAAATACTTAAATCAAAGTTAAATGAAGACACAAGCCAGTTAACGTTTGTTATTTTTAAAATTGTTACCTACAATTGCCTTTATACATTTCAATTGAATATTTAACTGCAGTTTAACCCATAGCGATAAACAAAATACACAGAAGCCCTCATCAACAGCACCGCCATTCACAACACAAAAGATTTAGCAGGTAAGCTACCGAGAAGTAACACGCACCAGTGATGCCAACGTGAGGCTGGTGCCGCACAGCTCTCAGGGCTGAGCCACAGAGGCGACTGTAGGTCCTGTAGAGGCAATACGGGCTCCTGGACAGCATCTGCAGGTGCTGCACGCTCAGCACTCTCAGGTCTGGGCTCATCGCTCGAAACTCGCCCTGCAAAGTGAGTGTCTTCAGTCTACAGCATGCATGTCATCCTCCTACACAGAATGTCAAAAAAAAAAATGTATCCATTGATTTCATGTATCTATGATACAATGTTACTCTTTCTAATCCTGTACATACTAAGTATAGATACATTCTATCTATGTATATCAATGGATACATTTTTTTGCTGCATACTCTATATAATAATACGCAGGCAGCTGCTAGATTGCTCAGCCTGTCATGTTCCCATTCCCACCCTGTAAACAGGGTATCTGAACACTACATGACAAAAAAGTTCAACTCTTAAATAGCAGTTCATCTCAGTTGATTGTAATTCATTTGGAAGTTATCCAAGCACTATAGAGGGAGGGACTCCGAGGGAGTTCAAATAGTTATCTTTATTCACAGAAGCAGTTCATCAGCTTTGAAACCCTAGTATTGTGTTTATAAAAGAAAAAGCTCTTCAGTTCAAAAACTTCAGTACCTATTGCAGAGCGCAGTTCAAAAACTTCAGTACCTATTGTGGAGCAAAGGAGCGAGAAAAGTTTCTCAGTTCTAAACGTCATATTTAGCTTAAAAATGCAAAACATAATAAGCCAAACAATCTGTGCCCCACAGTTAACATAAGTGCATGAGTCGTGAGCAAACGGTAACGTAGAGAGTGATCCGTTATTACTTGACTCTGAAATTTAATGTGAGAGCAGAACCCAATGAAGTTAGAGGCAAAAGTAAATTATTGGGCTTCTTTGACCAAAATTAATAACTAAATCTTTTCATGCCTATAAAATTTGAGGAAAAAACCAATGTTGCTCAGTAGAAATTAATCCCCAGCAGAAAAATGGGTAAATTTTAATAAACTCTCACTATTCATGGTTTAATAATACCTTTTGAGACATTTGTGATGCAAGGCAATGACAACATTTAGTTTGTAAAATTACCTGAATATTTCCGAACAAACGAAATTACAACTTTAACTATGAACTGCAAATAAAACGGCATTGGACAACTTCAACTCAATGACATTAGTTCTTTATTGAATAGTTAATCAGAAAAATGAAAGAAATCAACATTTTGCAAGGCAAGTTTATAGCAAAACTAAAGCCAAATTGACAGTCTAACACAAATTACGGATCTCTTGTCATGGTTCTCTAAACATTAAAGGGAACATCAAACCTTTGATAATTCAAACAAATGTTAAAAAAAATAAACACCTCCCAAAGCAAGGGATGTTTTTTGTACCTACTTCCATAAAGCCATCCAAAGCTAAAATTTTTGTTAACTCAAAAAACACAACACACTTACTGCTTGCATTAGAAACATTGCTTCTTCAGGGTGAAGACAGAGACCTACGTTGGTCTCAACACCCATGTGATGCCACATTGTGTCCAAGCCTCTCTTGATTCCATTGAACTCAACCAACACTTGCACCAGAGAATACACAGATCCACTGTTGGCAGCTGACAAACAAGCCAGTTGTTTGCTGCCACCTTTTTTCTCCACAACATTTCCACACTCATTCCTTTCTGTGTGTTCAGAAGACTCGGAGGAGTCTCTGGCTGTGACTTTTGGTGCAGAGGTTTCTGACAATGCTGGAGAAGGGTCAAAGAACACCACCTTGCCGTGTGTGATGCCATCTCTGCAGAGCATTCAGAGACATGAATTTTCTGCACTATTAAACAATATAAATTGCAAACAGTTTTGTTCATTCACTTAATGATGTAGATATTCCAAATGTTACGAAAGAGATATTTTTCTAATTACAGTCTTAAATGTTTATGTATGCCAGGAGCTGGGTTTCTAGTATTGGGATATTTTGGAATAATGAAGTGATGTATAGATTACTTCCAAAATTTAATCAACGAGCAGGAAAGAATGAGCTGATTTTGCAGAAATTTCTTTGTTAGCATCATTGAAGGAGAACAATCACGCAAATGATCATCAATATCACACATAAAAATGCGTCTCCAGATGAGCTATGTTGAATAATTGTATCTTGTGTACCCCACCTGCAAACAAGTAATGTTATGCACTCCTGTTCATTCATAGGTACTAAATATCTAAACATTCCCTGCACTCTACATACTTCCCATCAATTGAAGCAAACATAAAAATCAATGGAAAAAGCAGCCTCATTACAATAACTTATGACTCAGACAATAAATTGCAACAGCTTTGAGCTTCAACCAAAATTTTATTTACTCCCTTATATGTTAGTCTTGCGCTGTGATTTTGAACTTTTTACAGCATTTTGATGCCAGGATGTGACATTTCAAGACATACTTAGGCACATTTTCAACACACACACACAAACAGCAGACATGCAGGACACATAAACAAATACACTGTGGTTTTGACTTGATTCTGTCTGGAACAATGAAGTCATTTAAGTAATTTATCTGCCCCCTAGAACATGCAACTAGAAACTTTCCTTCATATTGAAATATTACATGAGGAATCCCTTTTCATCATTCAACAAGCTAAACAATACAACAGAATTTGTAAATTGCACTCAATACACATTGCCACTTAGCCCAAACTTATGAAAAAATTTTGAATGGCAATTTTGAGGATGCCAGAAATTGTTCATAATTGTCATTTTTGCAATATTGAACACACAATTGATGTTGGAAGCAACTAATTTTGATGGTGTATGAATTGAAACATTTATACCATTTTTTGAAGATTTGTTGCAAAATTGGATAGTTGTTCAAAATTTCCTCCAGACAACAGACCAATTTAGGAAAACTAGCACCAAGTACAATTATAAATCAAAGTAATCATAAATTAATCACTGTCATCATCCCTAGTACTCTCAAAAGTTCAATAATCTCCAAAATATTGCAATGCATACAAGGGAAAACAAAACTTGAGCAATAAATTTCACTTAGAATCACAAACATAAACTCAATGAATGAAGTCAACTAAGCATGAGAACAGTGAAACTCTCAGTTACTGATGTTTTAAATGCTGCAGCAGCTCTAAAATGTTCAAAATTTCTGAATACTAAGAAACATAACATTAAAAATGGAAGTAAAATTGAGAGAATATGATTAGCACACCCAGGTCAATTACTACAGAGTAGAAATATCTCCAGAAGTCCATAAAAAAGTTGAAATTATTATTTTTTCAGCCCAGCATCAACATGAAGATGTACAATATTTTAAGAACTACCTTTTATTTTAGCAATGAGTTTTGAAAACCTTTCTAAATTTAAATAAAATATGTTATCTGTTATCAAAATTCATGTTAAACATTCAATGACAGCTTTCCCATTTTTGCTTTTTTCTCCTCAGTGCACACTTTTGAAGCACTAAAATTGACAACCAACTGCTGAAGAGCGACAAAAATTGCCAACTGTCAAAAAGACTAAAATAAACATTAAAATTGACAACTTTCTCCAGAGTTACACATGAAAAGAAAGACATAACTACTAGAGGAGCAGGATAGTTACAGTCTTCTTGTGATGGGCTTGCCAACAAGCTTGTCCTTAATGACATATCGGACAACGGCTTCCTGGTCTGCATCAGGGACTTCCTCAATGCACTGCCACTTCACCCCTCGTCCAAGAGTGGTCTTGTTGAAAGAATCTGCCTGAACATCCCTGAAACAGATTAGATTAAATTAGATGTCAGTTTAAGCTTTCCTAACTGCTAGCTAAAAAAGTGTTCCAAAGAGAGGAAAGAAGAAGGCACCATTTAGTATGGAGATAAGGAAACATAGGATCTATACATAAGGGGACATAGAAACAGCAAGTTGAGATAGAAGTTCATGAAACAAGATAAAAATTGAAAAAGAAAGTAATAGGTGCTGAAAAACAGGACAGCAATTTACCAAAAAATAGTGGTCCTTAATAAAACAAAAGTACATTATTTCAACAAAGAGAAGGTATACTTAGCTCTCAGCTTAGGCTTAAACACATTTTTCCCCTGGGAGTGCTAATGCTTATAGATAAAATGGTTGTATCCCCCCAAGGGGGC